>JAXQGX010000651.1:0-12708 GCA_037040455.1 Irpex sp. P115-07
TAACAGGATTTTCACAGGTAGTGCGCTCACTGCCTTAGAACTACACATGTAAAAAGTGAACAAATACAGCGACGCGACAGTTACATTGGAATGGTTTTGAACGAGTCGAATGATCCTGCAGAGATTTACTAGCATTGGTAACTGCCACAAAATCGTAATCAGCGAATTGAGAAAAGCGTAAACGAATCCGCTGACGATCAGATAGGGAATACAAGAGCCTGAGGCTGCCCTAATAGCTCGCGACTCGCTGCGCGTGATACTATCACGTGACCGTATCTCTCTCATGGCTATGGGCGGCAATGACGTATCGCTTCTTACTCTCAACCTTCAAGCTTCACCAAGTAGCTTAAGCTTCAAATTCAGCCTGAAAGCTTGGACTCAAACGACGGGAGTCGCTGTCAGTGAGCTGCTCTCTCAGGCTTGATACAAATCACATTCTGCTTTGACCGTAGAAATTTTACAGACAGCCTGAGACTACTTATACCCCATCATCGCGGCTGAGACTCGTTGGCTCAAGACTCCATTAATATTTCCTTGTTTACCCAATATTTGATCTGCCGGGGCCCAGACGAATATTCTGCCTGACTCAGATCATACTAGTAGGCCTGCTGTCTTATCATTGCTCCTCTGCTCATACTATCTTTGATTACCACCCCCTCTCTCAGATATCGCATTGGCTATTAGGCTGACACAGCTGTGTAGAATCACGTTTAAGACACCACAACGCTCTCATTGAACGCCACCACTAGTACTGGCCACTCCATAGCCCGTCCGGCTACTGTATGCACCCTCAACAAATGCAAGGATTCCGCGTCCCGCTTACGCACGTTGCCTTGGAATTCCACTCACAAATCGATCACTATTCGCTCCATAGTATAGTTGGCAAGTGCATGTTTCAACTGAACTGCTGCTAAAGATATAAGCTTGTGACTATGATAGTGGCGTCTGTGTGGGCTGTAGGACGATGGCCTAGAGGACCCGCGTTTGCCGAAACGAACATAGAATATCGATGACCTGCGCTCCTCCAGCAAATCAGTGCGTAGCATTATCTACCCATCGTTACTCACAATTATTCATGATAAAGTTCATCTTCCTATGCACACGCATTCTGTTCGTGACTCTCCTCAAAACTTCTCACTCCTGCATTGGATGAAAATGGACCTAGCAATACACAGCATATGGGTGGCCGTCAGCATTGTGTAATTTGGGGAGCGTAGAGCTGCGTTCGAGACCTGGAAAATATGGCTTCGCTATCCAATACAAACGACCGGACACACGCTGTCACAGTCATATTGAAGATACCGCGAACAAGTCTTCGTCTGGCAATGCCGCTATGACAGGTTCAAAGTTCATCGAAGCCCGCAGCTGTCGAAGTTACATAACGGAGACGATTATCCACCGTACCCCACCGGGCGAGATTTGTCATGGCCCGCTATCTCTCATGCTTCAAGAGCCGCTTGCCTTATGTTGTAAGTCAGTTGCTGTGCTTAGAAATGGACCTGTTCATAATTAAGGGTCGTCCAGTCCGGAAAGCAATCTGTGATACCAAACCTAGCAGTTTATGGAAGGTGGCTTGAGATTGGGCGGGGACTCATCAGGGGATAAATGACTGCACCCTGGTACGTGCTAGTTGGTGGAGATTCTTGAGGCCAAAGTTTGAATTGCTGGCATCTTCCCGTCATGAGCGTTATGAGAATTGCCTTGCGGTATATAGCGCTTATGCTTTACTTGGTGTCAGCTGGTAGGAGTGCGTGAAGTACGTTGCTATACTGGTTGTGCTCATATCCGGAATTTAGGGCTTCATCTACAGAAACGTGGCCCGTAAGTGGCATCAAATCGGAAGTCGCTGTCAATGCTGCACCTACCTCGTTGTCTCCCTAATGTTCGCCCAAGGAATTCGTGATGAACAGCTGGGAATGTTCCAACTCACGTCTGGTTCCCCTTTACCAAGTTTTGCACAGTGTCTGCATACGCAGCCCTGCCGCCTATATGAACTAGCTCCCACCCTTCCACCCTCGCGCCTGTCATTCTGACTCGCCCCTTCTCTCGAAAACCAATCCAACGTTTCTATGCACAAGTGCCTTCGAAACCTTCGACTTCACCGTCGGCACCGCAACGTGAATAGGCCCAGGGATGCTGAGAGCGGTGAAACCCACGGCGAGAAACCGCCTCCCAATGAGGCCGAGACTGCTTCAGCTCCCCCGCCATCAATTGTTGCGTCCCCCGTCGCTCCGCAACCGATGACCCCTGCTTTGATTACTGTCCTATCACATGCACCGAATTCTACGACTGCAACGACGCCGTCGTTGCCGCCTCTTCCGCCGGTTTCCGATTCTCAGCTCTCGCCTTCTGTTACTCCCACCGCTACGCCGCAGCTTCCACCTCCCGCCACAACGCAGGAACTAGAGCGACCGTTTTCTGTTGAACCAACTGGCCACCATGCCCAAGGCCCAAGAACCACTGAACTTTCCGGCCCCTCATACCAGCAGGAAGCGTCCGAGTCGTTTCCGGGCCCCGGCACCTTGTACAAAGAAAAGACAGGTCATGAGGCTAGTGCTTCGCAGGTGATGGCTCCTAGCGGGCGCCCTGTAGTAGGTGTGTTGAGAGTTTGCACAGTAGCCGTTGCCGTTCTGATATATTATTATCGTACGAAAGAACCTGCGAAGAGCAGGGGTAAGCGAGACCTACTGGTCGATGTCGCGCAGACTGCTCTCGAGATAGCAACTATCTTGGGGGGACTGGATCAACGGCTTCAAATTACTCTAGGCTTCGTCAATATGTTCGTGGACCGAGCAAAAGTTCGTACTCCATTTTGCGACCATAACCATTGAACCTCACGGTGGTATTCCCAATAGCAATACGCAGAGAATAAGGAAGCACTGGACAAAGTTCGCATGTCTCTGATTCGCATTGGGAACCTTCTTCTTGCACCGGGACTAAAGGAGGGCGAGGGTACCGAACGTAAGAGGTATGAAGATTTGATGAAGTAAGAAACCAGTTGTCTTGAACAGCGATACCAGTTAATAATGTTGTGTAGTGCCCTCCGTGATGCAGCTGAGACCATTCTTGACTTGAAGGGCAGGGTAGAAATCAGCGGGCTTCTGTCAGCCGCAAAGGTGTTTTTAGCAGTGAAGAGGACCGCATCTGAGATACAGGAGTGTCTCGGGACAATAGATGAAGCATTGCGCACGTACGAGGTAAACGTATCCTCTACTCACGCTGCTCGTGTAATACTAAAGGACTTCTAAACAGCTTTCTCTTCAGCAAGAAACCTATACAATCGTGAAGGGAACTCGGGAGGATATTCAAAAGCTTCTGACAATGAGTTCAGAGCAAGTGGTACGTTATGACTGACTTCAGATCCTGAGTGATGTATTCATGCCCTTGCATCATGATTACTTAGGCCATGGGTATGAAGGATTTTGTTACCAACATGGATGGCTCATCGACTAATATTGGCTCTTGCCAGCTGACAAGAATTTGCTTCGTTTGCTTCGTCGGGCAAACGACGCGGAGTTCAAGCCCGACAGACTAGGGTGCCACAAAGACACTCGCGCTGGTGTTATGCAAGAATTGCATAAATGGGCCGATGATAAGAGCGAGAGATTGTTCTGGCTCTCCGGCACCGCTGGAAGTGGAAAATCATCCATCGCACAAAGCTTTGCTATATGGCTGTCAGGCCGTGTCGGCGGCGAGCGCATGGCGGGCTTCTTTTGTTCCCGGAGATCACTGAATGCGAGCTCCAGGGACTGCACGATGATAATCCCTACCCTCGTTTATCAACTCGCAATAGGGTCTAATTCAGAGCACTTCCGAGCGGAACTGACAAAGCAGCTCAAGGCAGACGACGACATTGTAACATCAACTGATGTCGAAAGACAGGTCCAACGTCTTCTTGTCGCCCCTGCAGGCGCATCAAATCTCACGGCTACCATCGTGATCGATGCCTTGGACGAATGTGCCAACAGGGCCTTGACTGCCCAGCTTCTTCGATGCATTATACAACGGGACATTCTTGCACGGATCCCAGGAGTGAAATTCTTCATCGCGAGTCGACCAGAATCTCATATCAGAGGTGCTCTATTTGGCCCCTCAAGTACAGTCAAGGAGACGCTACACACCTTGGACCTCGATAAAGAAGATGGTCCCAAGAAGACGGTCAAGAAAGATATCGAGTTGTTCGTCGACGCTGAACTACGGAGAATGGCTACTGACCTCCGGAATGATGAGGATTGCAATTTCAACGTTCCCGCCGACTGGCCCAGCGAAACCGATATCGCAGCACTCGTGGATAAGGCTGCCGGATCATTTATCTTCGCTTCCACCGCCGTAAAAACTCTCGCAAACTATAAAGTGACGTGCAGCTCTCCCGTCACTCGCCTGAAGAGCCTTACCAGGGAGCAGGGCGCTCACTTGCCAGTGGGCAGTGTCATTGACCTTTATCTTGAAGTCCTTGATGTGGCTTTCTCCAAGAGTGATAAGGAGCCAAGGTCTATTCTTCACGAGATCTTCGGTTTACTCGTCATCGCCCAGGAGCCCCTCGCCATCGATACGATCCATAAAATTCTGGATAGAGAGGCCGACGAGGTTTCTTTGCTTTTTACACATCTTCACTCTGTTTTGGTCATTCCGTCGGATACCAGGCGCGGAATTGAGTTCTGTCATGCGTCCTTTCTCGAATTCCTTACCGACCGTAAACACGACGACAAGAAGAACGGAAGGGACCAATCTTATGCGATCATCGCACCTAACGAGCATCACCTATCCGTCACGCGCCAGTGCTTCAAGATGATTAGTGACGAGAAGAAGCTGAAAAAGAACATGTACGGGCGCACACGCTACTCATCCAACGACGCGCAGAAGACAGCTATCGACGGTGCCGTCAGATACAGCTGTCTTTACTGGGCAGACCATCTCCTCCTAGGCATACCGCAAGATTATGAACGTCTGTCCCTTCCCGAAGACATACCGGAGCTTTTATCAAACTTTCTTACGTCCAAGCAGCATCTACGATGGCTTGAAGTGCTAGGCGGCTTGGGAGCCTTGCACAAAGGCGAGCAAGCGCTCCGTGAGCTACGCAAGCGCTTGATATCGGTAAGCCTACACGCTCTGTCATCACCCGTTCCCCTCAACACCGCTCATTCTATTTTCACGCGAAGTATTTTCAACAGTTCAACACAGAGCCTCACACTGGCGACGTCAAAGAGTCCGAATCGATTCAGGCATTGGTCCAAAAGTCGATTGACGCGGCCAGCAACGGGCAACACTTCATACTGTTCGCATACGATTCGATACAGGAGTCTATCACCCACTTGTACCATTCAGCTCTTCCTTGGACTCCACTCGACGTACTCGGTTGGTATTCTGTAGCCGGCGACCTGGACAAGGAAGCAAGAGTCATTATTGGCGCTCAGAAGGTTTGGACTGGCAACTTTCGAACCATTGCGATGCCAGGCCAGGTGTCGACGGTGGGATACTCACCCTCTGGCAAGTTCTTGGCTGCCGTAGGCGACGGTTTCACTAGGCTTCTCCATCCTGGTACTGGAGAGGAGAATACTGTTCTCGGTAGAGCAGGCCCTGCCAATGGAGGGAAAGCATGGTCCCTGGCATTTTCCTCCGACGACAAACTTCTCGCAGTGGCTGTGAACAAATACATTCAGCTATGGAGTATCTCAGATTCTACTTGCGAGCCCGTCAAATCCACGCTTAACGAGGGGCACGAAAGTGACATCCAGAACATCATGCTCCACCAGAATACCCTCTTATCTGTCGATCAGACCGGCCATTTCTCTTTGTGGGATATTCCCATCGCTGCTATTTCCGACCCAGCCACTCAAATACCTATACACCCTGTCTCCACTGACATGTTAGATCCGGAACATCCTAACTGTTATGCCCCAGTATGTTGGCTGGCAGGTGCCGAGGGAAGAACCATAGTTGTCGGAACTCATGAAGGATACGTTCAGATAAGGGACACAGACATCGGCGCAATAGAACCTTCACCCGCCAGTATCCTCAGGCCACAGGCTGAGTGGGACAAGAACAACGAATCTATCAATGTTGTAGCTTCGTATAAAGCCAGCCCAGAACTTGGTGCGATCATTGCTGCTGGGTCTCGGAGCGGAATCACTGTGTACGACGAGAAGGAACGGAAGGTGATTTATTGCGTTTCGCTGGAAAGCAGTGTAGCCATGCGCAGTCTTGCTTTTTCACCGGGATTCAATCACCGAGACGATGATTTCCTCATATTCACCAGCTCCGCCAACGTCGGTCTCTACCATCCACATCGCGGAGACAATATTGTCGCTCTGACAGGGCACGGGGGAGATGTCACATCCGTCACGTTCTCACCTAGCGGTCAGTTCATTACGACTGGATCGGATGACAAGACCGTCCGATTTTGGAAGCCGAGCAAAACAGATCTTATTCGGGGAGACGATCATCATGCATCTCGGATTACGTGCGCGCATTTTTCTAGGGACGGAAGATATGTTGTCTCTGGCTCAGCCGATGGTGAAGTAAAAGTATGGAGTGTGGAGTACGACAGATCACCAGGATCACTCCAGGCTTCATGGCCCGGGAAAGGCACTCCTGTCATAGAAGCTTTCTTTCTCTCCACGGAAAAGAACGAGTATGTCTTCGTTTGGGCAGAAACGCAGCGGCCATACATCATCAAGTGGCGAACGAAACCGGCGCCCGTGACCGTCGAGTTCATCATTCACGAAAGCTTGAGGTACACCGCGGTCCGCTACAACTTTCCCTTTGATTTCGTAGGCGGCCAGCTCGGTTTCTTCTCGATTCATGCGAGCGCCGAGGAAGCCAACAAGGACTACAAATTATGCTGCTGGGAGCTCCGGCGTTCCACTGGGGAGGGCGTCGAAGTTGTCGAACTACAACTCATAGCCGAGGGAATCCTCTTGATCGACGACGATTCGGACTACGTGGTGCGGATCTCCACGAAACTCTCATCTCATAGCTCCAAGCAGCTCTTCCTCGTCGTCGAATGTGCATCTGGGAAGCGGAACGATGCTACTTGGCCCATGGACGTAAAACTATTCGAAGGCAAGCCTCACGAACTTTTGTTCAGAACGTCCCCTGAGCGTGAACGCATCCTGAGCGCACCGACATCCCGCACAATGGCTCGGCGCGTCACTTTTGTTCCGCACGAATCGTGTTGCTCTCAATCCCAAGATAATGCGTGGATATCGAACAATCACGGTACGAAAATCCTCTGGATCCCCCCTGTTCACAGAGGTCTCGGGCGGTGGTGGAAAACGAGGAAGCTTCTGCTAGAAGGAGAAAGTGGTCGACTCAGTGTTTTGGACTTCAAAGGTGTATCCCTCAACATAGAGGACAAGCTTTGATTCGTTACTTCTGCCAAACGTTTGCTACGTGTATACTTTGTGTCTCAGCTGCTTACAGATCTCAAAATCGCTTGCACTTGTAGCCTGTCATGCTGATCCCATGTATCCTTCTCTGATACTAGTATTTATATTCTCGTAGCACGTATGCATTACCTTGATTTCTTGCGACTCTGGTCCCAGTTGAGTTCATGTACTTGTAAATTGCATATACTCTTATCCCACTCTTGAATGGGCCATCGGATGGATGGCATAGGGCCTAGAATCAACACGAGCCACGGTGACACAATAGCCTGGTAAGTTCGAGATTATGTTCAGGGGAAGCAGCGGTATATGATAGGCAAACGTGGGGCGCAGAGATCTCGACTCGGAGCATTATATCAAAACACCTACGAAGCTGCTATACCAAGAGTCGGAAACGAGTAGATACTAGGGCTCGCCTCTCAGAATCATCCTATCTGCCTAGCCTCCTCCTCGACCTCACATATCTCCTGCACCCCTTCCCTAAAGAACACAACATTATACTCCACAAGCCCCCTTCTCGACTCATACACCGCAGTGGGAACCAACGCCAACAAAGCCAGCGTCGGCGTGATCAGATGGTACATAATCGTATCGTGGCCGCCCGATGCGGTGTGCGAGAGCGACGAGGACGCGTTTGGGTAGAATAGGTTCTTGGGTTTGGGTTTCTGGGTGTGTGTTGATAGGGATGAGGGGGAGAGGGTGCCGTAGTTTGGTGGGACTGTGGAGGGGGATGTTGGATGGGATGGTGAGGGGAGTTCGGGGAGAGGGAGGAGCGGTTGGGCGGGTGTTTGGGATGCTGAGGAGAGGTTGGAGGATTGACGGGTTGGTGAGGTTGGGAGTGAGGTTGTAGGGGAGGTTACGGTGCTAGGGGATGTGAAAGCATGTCGTGGTGGGCTTGCCGATATTGATCTTCATATGAATGCCTGGTAAGATAAAGGGGTATAAGAACAGAACGACGATGGACTGACCGGTAGAGTGGTCCGAAAGAATTAAGCATCTGCAAATAATCGCTGCAAAGAGCGTGTGTGTGGTCAACAGGCGATGCATCCGTTGCGACGTAAAGCCGTGACGAGACGTCGAACAGGTACGCTTTGGATGCTTGCGAGTTCTGTTGACAAAGTCAGAGATCGGTGAGACGGCAAACGATAGATGCACACTTACCGCACAGAAGACGTTGAGAAGGTCTTCGAGATATGGTAGCGACCCTACCAGTTTCTGAAGCACCCGAGAGAATGCTTCATGTAACGAATGGTCGTATATAGAAGTCAAGTGGAAGTTGATGGGTATTTGCTCGTATTCTGGTGACTCGTCCAATAGTTCGTCCAAGACACGCTGCTGAATATGACGGAAATTCTCTATAATATGTTAGTATATTTTATGTACTGTATAAAGTTGATCCTACCTATCCTATACTCATCGGTGTTAGCTTCCGCCTTGTGCACGAATACTTCCAAGTTGATTGAGGGGTTCTCTTGGTACGCGGCGATTGTAAAGTTCAACAACTTTGCGATGGGGCCACCGTACAGATCCTACGTGCTTTCATTAGGGACTATAATAGTGTGCAAAGGGGCTAAGATGAACGCACCTGAATGTCGATAACGAATATCATTGTCGAGAACTGGCTGAGAGGGGCTCCGAGGGTTTCAAGGGTTGTCGTCCCGGGACAATCCCAGATCTCGAGAGGTATGATAGTGCTGGTACGATTGGGCGTACTTCAGTGACATTCGACATCCAGAAGCTTATAACGTCAAATGGCGCACTCGAATGCGTGCTTGGTTATGCGCGTAGTCATCTCGAGATAGAATGACTGCTTCGGGGGAAGCTTATTGAACAGAACTTCTTGTATTGACGTCTTCCCGCTCCTAGAAGCATGTTACATTGATTTCTGAGCTGCATAAACTCATAAGATAGCAGACGTACTTGCGCATCCCCAGAAGGAGGATCTTCGAGCGTGCAATATTGTCGCCCAGGTCGTCGCCGGTGGTGAGAGTCTTCAAGGTCGAGCCATAGAAGGAGCCGGCCAGCGGAGGGTTGCTCGGTGATCTTGACGGTGCCATGCCTAGTCGTGCTCGTCGTCGTCGTCGTCCAGCAAGTCGCGATAGCCGTCAAGCACAGTCCACAAGGCTGTCGCGGAACAAGGGGCGGAGCGCCCGAATGACCGCCATATGGCTCTCGGCTCAAGGAGTCTTAATCTTGACTCCCACCTGGCACTCCCTCGCTTTCTTTCCAACTGCCACCATCGACGAGAACAATGTCCTCGTCGTCAAACACGCCGTCGCCGTCAAAGGCGGTTGACATCGCAAACAACAGAGTAGCGGGCGAAGGGGTTAATGAGAGTCCTAGCACCACTGGCATATCCGGCTCGCCATCTGCACGGCTGCTTCGCGCACAGTTCTCCGGTACACCTCCACTGCCTAACATCCCCACACGCTCGTCTGGTACTCCCATAGGCACGCCGAGAGGGCTTGGGATCCCCGCAAATCTGCCCTCTGGCGAAAGCTCGTCACGCAGACCGTCAGTGTCAGTCGTCGGCAGCCGGAGACCTGACACGCCCGGCAGCTCGGACAATAATGTCTGGGACGATATTCCCGACGAGGAGAAGGCAAAGATCCTCCGCAAGCACCTTGTCAGTCGCGACGAACGTCAGCAGGGGTCTCCGCGTGGCTCAGTGAGCGCTGGCTCCGACATTGAAGCAGGAAGTCCTGGACTGAGACGTCCGTCTAGCTCTCAGCTGCGTCCCCAACGAGAAGACACTGAGCCGTTTCCTGTGCCTTACCATGCGCCCGGTGCAGATGTGACGTGAGTCCCCTATCTCTTGTTTCACACGGTACGATGCGCCTCCATGTGCGCCTTTGTACCACGTTCGAGGGTGCTGGCTATTGCGAAGAGTATATGGGGTGTGTGGACCAATTTGGACATTAACTGACTATATATCCTAGTCACAATATCTACAAGTGGCAAGCAGACAAGCGTCGACAGGCAAGGCCTCGCGCTTCGTCTTTCGCTGGTTCGACACGGTCTTCCGTTCACCCGACCTTTGAACATATTCACGAGCCGGGAGGATTCCGAAGAAACTATGTCGCTATGCAGGCCGCTCAGAGAGGGGAGGAAGAACCCCAGATGTTGCGCAACTTTATCGAGTTCTTATACATCTTCGGTCACTTCGTGAGTACCTTATCTTCATCTGCGCTAGTAACTTCTCAAACGGTATCTATCAGGCTGGTGAAGACCTCGAAGAAATCGAAGAGGAGGATGAAGAACCCGAAGACGACTTGGGCATTGAGCGGACGCCGTTTGCTCCTAACTCGTTGCTCGAAGGCGCAGAAGCTGGCATCCCATCGCATCTGATCACACAAAGTCCTCCGGACTCGGACTTGCATGATACCCGGAAAGCTACAGAACGCTCTCCTCTCCTTCGTCGATCTACTTCACGTCGCAGAAGAGCAAGTGTAGGACCGCATGGTGATGCGACGGTAACACAAGCAGTTCTCATGGTAAGCTCAGATCAGGTCGGCGTGTATAAACTGCATCGTTGACTCTTTATTTCGCTGTAGTTGCTCAAATCATTCGTTGGTACTGGCATCCTCTTCCTCGGCAAAGCGTAGGCAACGTGAAAATATCTACATGGTGTTTTGACTCACGTTCTCATTTACAGTTTCTTCAACGGAGGCATCCTGTTCTCCAGCGCCATCCTCACATTCATTGCCCTCATCTCTCTCTACTCTTTCCTTCTCCTCGTAAAGACCAAATTCGTGGTCTCCGGAAGTTTCGGTGACATCGGTGGCGCGCTCTACGGTCCCTGGATGCGTTTCGCCATCCTCTCATCCATCGTCGTCTCCCAAATCGGATTCGTCAGCGCATACATCATCTTCGTCTCAGAGAATCTCTCTGCCTTCGTCACAGCAATAACGAACTGCGCGACGAAACTCGGCATGCCATACTTCATCCTCCTCCAGATGGTGATTTTCTTGCCGTTGGCGTTGGTGCGGAACCTGGCCAAGCTGAGCACGACGGCGCTCGTTGCTGATGTGTTCATTCTCGCGGGTTTGATTTATATTTTTGGGAGCGAGGCTGCTATTATGTCGCGACGTGGACATGCTCACGTTGAGTTGTTCAACCCAAAGGACTGGCCACTCTTGATTGGGTAAGTTGGTATCACTCATCCTCGGGATCTCGCTGATTTAATCGTAGAACTGCGGTGTTCTCCTTCGAGGGAATTGGTTTGGTCATCCCAATTACCGACGCTATGAAGGAGCCAAGGAGGTTCCCTGCTGTACTGTCCGGTGTCATGCTTTTCCTCATGGGTAGGTTCATTGTGTTTGGATTCTCGCTCACGAAGGATCATTGACACATTATCGGCCCTGATAACTTAGTGTTGTTCTGCGGCGCGGGTGTCATGTCGTATCTTACATTCGGCGCTGACGTGCAGACGGTGGTGATTGTCAACTTGGACACCTCGAGCAAGTTCACACAGGCTGTGAGTTGTTGTATTTCTTGATAGTAATCGTCTTGGTGCTAGAATTCTGACTTGTCGTGTTTTCAGGTACAATTCCTGTATTCCATGGCTATCATGCTTTCTGCGCCTCTGCAACTCTTCCCGGCCGTTCGTATCATGGAGACCGGTATTTTCGAGCGTAGTGGCAAGTCGGACCCCCGTGTCAAGTGGCAGAAGAACATCTTCCGCTTTGCGACTGTCACCTTCTGCGCTACACTCAGCTACTTCGGTGCGGCCGATTTGGATAAGTTTGTATCGTTCATTGGAAGCTTCGCATGGTAAGCGATCGTTCTCTGATAGAGTTGCGAGTTCTAATTGTCCCCGCAGTGTGCCATTGTGTTACGTTTACCCCGCAATGTTGCACTACAAGGCGTGTGCACGCACTCGGAAACAGAAGATCGCGGATATTGCGCTCATGATCTTTGGGTTAGTTGCTGCGGCGTACACAACGATACAGACCGTTCGGGTAAGTCTAAGAATTCCGTGTGTCTGATTTCGAAGTGGAAGCTCATGCTGTATCTAGTTGATGTTGGAGCCGGCTCCTGCCAGTGGTCCTACGTTTGGACAGTGCGATAACGCATGATGCACGAGGGTTTGAGGTTGATAGATCTCAAGGCTGTGGGGATTTTGGTTGGGTAATGATGACTAGAAGTCACACTCATACAAGGAACTCTTCAACATAATCACACTATCATAATGCACCTATCTACATATATCTCATGTACAACTAGACATGTCATTTCGTCATTTCTGTACAGCC
This sequence comes from Irpex sp. P115-07, assembly GCA_037040455.1. Lineage (NCBI taxonomy): Eukaryota > Fungi > Basidiomycota > Agaricomycetes > Polyporales > Irpicaceae > Irpex > Irpex sp. P115-07. The sequence continues at coordinate 12,641 of JAXQGX010000651.1, forward strand.
GTTGAACTGCGCACACGAGATTCGGGCAGCACAGCCCTGTCGCGACGACAGCATGGCCATGGGAAAAA
>JAXQGX010000652.1:0-12689 GCA_037040455.1 Irpex sp. P115-07
CGATTCCTTCCCGGTATCGGCTCCACTTCCAGTACAGCAAGCGACAAGGTAGTAGATGCACTGGAGAAAGGGTCACTGACGAGTGTAGCTACGGAGGTGGTGTCGACTGTGCTTGTTACTGCGTCTGCGTCCGTTATACCGATGGTCAGCTCTTTCACTGCATCGACGCTGGCTCAAGAAAGTACTCCGCCACCTGAACCCACACCTATCGACATTCTGTCTTCGCTGGAAGAGAGTCTACTTACACCTTCGACGGAACACGCGTCCCTTCTCGAAGAAACTCTCTCCCCTGGATCATCTGAACCCCTCCTAGCGGAGACCTCCCTAGAAACTCCGTCGACACTGGCTGAAGAAAGCATCCCGCCACCTGAACCCACACCTTCCGACATTCCGTCTTCGCTGGAAGAGAGAATACTTGCACCTTCGACGGATCACTCATCCCTCCCCGAAGAAACCTTCTCTCCCAAACCTGCTGAACCCCTCTCGGCGGAGAGCTTCCTCGAAACACATGAGACCGTGACCGACATCCACGAGACTCCATCGCCAACCTCATTACATGACGAGTTGTAAATACGTTGTGGACAGACCAATATATTGTCGCTGCCGGGTCTTCACAGAGCTTCACGAAGTGATGGTAGAGATGGAACCCGCACATAGAGATTTTGCGCAATCGAGCTAAGGATACAGCACTAACAAAAACCAACACCGAGCAAATGAGATATGATACATCTAATCTTCGTTTTCTGCTAGAGTCAGCTCGTCGAAGTCTTCCAACAACTCGTCCAGCTTGACCTCCGGGAAGTCAGGCTCCTCCTCCTCAGACTCCTCACCAGTAGCCGGTTCAGCCGGATGATCATCAACCTCCATATCATACTGCCCTTGTCCCTTCCTCCTCGTCTTCCCACCCGCCAACCCGCTTCCAGCTCCCGGTTTGACATTCTTCGCCTTGTACAGGTTAACCGCGCCACGGAGCTCCTCATCCTCCTCAATCTCCCGCAAGAACAGCTCATAATCCTCCTCCACCTTCTTGGTGTCTCGTCCGCCCATCCTGCCGACAACACCACGTCCACCGCCAGTCTCACCCTCCTCACCTGCCTCCTTCGCCATACTCCGCAACTTCCACCCTCTCGTCTTGTTCTTCTTCCTCCTGTTCGGATACGCCTTCCTTACGAGCACAACGTCCGGTATGCGATGGGAAGGCAGCTTGGCAAACTCGTCCGAGTTGAAGTTGGCGTTCGATAGGAAGAAGCCCATTACGCTGTCGCCCGGCTGGAGGATACCTCCGAGATGAGTACGAGTGTGGAAGATCTGGTTCGCCAGAGCCGAGTTTTCATAGTCCATCATAACGTCGTCATCTCCTTTTGAGCCAGACGAGCGGAACGCTCCTGACAAGGCTACCTGTGCGTCCGCGCTCACCCATTTGCCTCGCGTGGCACCCGAGGGCTCGACGTCGAGGACCGTGAACTCGACTAAATCGGTGGTGGTGGCAAGGGAATCGAAGGGGGCCCGCCAGTATACTGGCGCAGTGATTTCTACCGATTGAAGAGTGGAGGGGTCGAGTAGGTGGATGGAGTTCCCGACGCGGGAGCAGATCGTGAGTGGGCTGATATTGCTCAGTGCGCGGGCTTGTTTGAGTGGGATGCACACGAGGTCGTCTTTGCAGATGGGAATGATCTCGACGGAGAAGGTATATTTGAAGTTCGCGGTGTTGGTGTGGGTATCGGAAGAGAGGAGCTGTTCTGAAGTTTTTGATCTATGAGAGCGGTATCAGTTTAGCGATTGACGTAGGAGGTGAGAAGGTTGGAATCGCACCGTATGGGTACTACGCTCTGCAGGAAGTCGACCATTTTTATAGCATGACTTCGTGAACTATAGAAGAAATCCAGACCATCTCGGACTTCCTTGACGGATATTGTGTCCTTTTGCGCGCCGTGCTTGAGGATAAGCTGCTCGAGGTATAAAAACGTCCGCTTATGCGGGACTTTCTGTCGGACTTGCACGAGAGCCTTCCAAGTGTTCTTTGCTGCCAACTTAGCACAATCCGGACATTGACCGTGCTGCACCAAGTACTCTATCTCAAAGACTTGCTCGAGGATCGTGGCGGTGAGAACCTCCTTCTGTATAGTCATGGACACTCGCAATCGCTTCGAGTGCGGTTCTGTCCAGATGAAATGTGCGTCCGTCATACGGACCTTGTTGAGGCCCTTGAGCTTCTTCAGACATATCGCAAGGAGCTCTTGTGACTCTGGTCGTGCGAGCGTCCAGGTCGCCGGTGGTGAGAGGAATCGTTCGCAATTACGACAGAAGGACACAGAAGCTGCAAAGGCGTAAGAATGGCTTCATCTGGCACCGAAATTTGCTACACACCTTGCTTGGGAATGCCCTCTGTGATATCGACCGTGTTTCTCAGGCAGGCAACGCAAAGATTTGCAGAGTTCGGGACGATGGGGGTGCCGCAGTCCGCACAGAGCACTCTGTGGACTGCTGGTCCTGGTACGAACTCCATAACCTTCGGCGGTGTATTTTGGGTGTTTCTTGGATATCCAGGAGGTGGTGGCTAGGAGCAAACCTTTTAATACTTGTTTTCTAGATCCTAGTCAAGCCCGCTGCCGAATTTTTGCTGATCAAGCGTGCTGATCAATCTGCTCTCAGATCATTGGCTGAACTTGATCTGGCGCCTGAGATCTGAGATTATCTCACAGTCGGCTAATTTCTGCAGCTCGTCATTCCACGCCTCAAAGTTTCTGACTCGGCCAGGAAAACATGAGTCCACAACTTCTCTCTCTCCACTTTCATCGCGGTCTCTTGCCTGTGGCCAAGAAGGTTGCGAATATAAATTGCACATAAAATGGCTGCATCTGTCCTGAACCAGCCAATCGCACTGGGCTCTTCTGTGCCGCCTCTCACAGCTCATGCCATCTCCGTGTCGCTGCCAACATGGGAGGACAACATTGGTTACGAGGAGGGCGACAAGAGAGTGGTAGACAAGATGGTGTCGGGCTATCCGCGATTCTTCATCCATCTTAGTATACGAAAGGTATGTTTCACGTCAAGTAATGTTGTGTGCCATTCTCACAACATACAGCTAGCTCGCATCTGCGAACAAAAGTTTGGCCTTCCCGGAGAGCAGGCCATGCTATTCCCGACGCGCAAGATTGCAAACTCATGCAGAACATTCATGCTCGACAGAGCCTCTCAGCAAGGCGCACCAGTTCCGAACGTCCGCCTAGTACAATTCTTCATTTCCCAAGAGTCCGCCTCCGCTTCAACAGCAGCTGGCGTCGAGCTCCAGATCGTCTTGTTCCCGGCAGACGCATTCCCTATCGCCAAACAATTTTGGCAACACGCCGGTCTCGGAATCTCGAGTCGTCTTGCGGAGCACTGTCTCTCCCAGCTCCCTGACGAAGTTCCCAACTCCCACATTACCACCTCCGTGCCTTCTCCTCGCCTTCCTCATCCCACGAAACGTTCTCTTATCAATAGACACTACAAAAAAGATGTTAGTCTATCATGCGCCACTCCCATCCAACCTCCCGCCTCAGAGGACTTCGACGCAGATCACACGACTTATCTCGAAGAACGCTACGGACGGAACCTCCCAGTCGAGCAGGCTGCCACGGCTAAGAGGGCTATGCGTCGTCGTATTGCGGGAACACTCGTCAAAGAGACACCGGGCAACTGGGCTGCTGCTGGTGGACAGGACGCCGAGCTTGGACCTAGTACGCGTGGGGTCAGCGAAGTTAGCGAGGACGATGTTTTCTTGTACCCCACTGGTATGGCGGCGATTTGGAACGCACATCAGTTGGCGCTGGGCGTTATGCCTCTCGCGAAGAGTATATGTTTCGGGTACCTCCATTATCACTTCTACTATTGAGAGAGATCGCTGACCTACGTCACAGGTTCCCATACACCGATACCTTGAAGATCCTGGAGAAGTGGGGTCCAGGCTGTCACTTCCTCGGACACGGTCTCGACAAGGATATAGACGAATTAGAGGTGATCCTAGAGAAGGAGAAGGCTGATCACCCCGATAAGCCTCCCGTGCTTGCCCTGTTCACCGAGTTCCCTTCCAATCCCCTCCTACGATGCGCGGATCTGCCCCGTCTGCGCGCCCTGGCCGACAAGTACGACTTTTTGATCGTCGTGGATGAGACGATTGGGAATCTAGTCAACGTCGAGGTCCTGCCATACGCGGACATCGTCGTGAGCAGCTTGTCCAAGGTGTTCAGTGGCGATTCCAACGTCATGGGCGGAAGGTACGTCTCCCTTCTCCTTCTAGTCTCTTTCCCAGATCGACAAGCATCTTATGCTACTTTTGTCTCATGGCAGCTTGATACTGAACCCGAAGGGACGTCATTACTCCGAGTTAAAGGCCCACCTGGCCCGCGAGTACGAAGATTCCTATCATGCCGAGGATGCCACATACATGGAACGCAACTCCCGCGACTTCACTCGCCGCATCCGGATCATCGACGCCAACACCGAAGCCGTCTGCGACTTCCTACACTCGCAGCCGTCCGTCAACACTGTCTACTATCCAAAGTACACCACCGCGCAGCACTACGCGCGGTGCAAGCGTCCTGGTGGTGGGTTTGGCGGGTTGTTCTCAGTGACATTCCACGATCCCAGGGTATCTCAAGCGTTTTTCGACGCGCTGCCATGTCATAAAGGACCGAGTCTCGGGACGAACTTTACGCTGGCGTGTCCGTATACGATTCTGGGACATTATGTGGAGTTGGACTGGGCGGCTGAGTATGGCGTTGAGAAGGATTTGGTCAGGGTGAGTGTGGGAATGGAGGATCAGAAGGTGTTGCTTGAAGGCTTTGAGAAGGCGTTGAAGGTTGCGGAGGAGAGTATTCGGGATTAATGGATGGATTTGTAGGGTATTTAGTCTGGAAGATTTCTGTATATCCAAAAATCCTAGTCGCATGCTCGTCCTGTGAGTTTGTGCTTGCGTCTTTGGTGAACTTCAATCCTAGTATTTGTGGCGCAATGTCAGCGAAGATAATTGTTTCGGCACTGTCGCTTTTGATCCGTGGAATGTCAACAAGCTTTGTGGCGGCAGCAGCCCCTACGTAGCACATACATTCCAAGATAACAACACAATGGTATTGTCCTCTTCTATTCATCCAGGCCAATTATCTTCTTCAGCAGCAGTGGCCACATCGACAACTAGATGATCCAAAACAGTCGAAAGCTCCGGCCGATACCGGCCCTCCGGGCGGGGAGTGTGACTAAACGGGCGACACAGCCGTAATCAGTCACGGCATCGCCGCCTGCTTATCCGGCCGAATCCCAGTTCTTGTCTCTCTACCTTGAACACTCACCTTCGCCTGCTCTCCTCCATCTCCAAACACAACCCCGTAAGTCTCCTCGTTATCATTTACACCGTCGAGCTCGTTGCTGACCTTGCGGATATCCTCATGTTTCTTTTAACCCGACGATGGTCTCCTTGTTTGGCTTGGCCACGACGTGCTGGACTACTCGGTATATGCTCGCACATGCCACATCCGATCCTCTGCGATCTCGTGCGATCTTATTTTCGTCGACGGTGGACGGCGTGATGGGATAGTTTTCGTCTACGTTCGCATCTAGTCTTACGTCGTAATGGCCCTCAAGCGCATTAACAAGGTGAGTTTGAGTCTCCGCAGTCCGCACGACATGATGACTACGCCACCCGCGACGTGCGGGACAGGCGGTGTACCACGTCTTGTTGCCTGTCTAGTCGGATGTTGGTCGCACAGGCGTTCTGTGTACTGGCATCTGTGGCGTGCGATGCGCATCATGGCTGCGATCCGTGAAAGAACAAAGAGTTGACAGTTCCATCTATTTTGTAGGAATTGGTCGACCTCGGACGTGACCCACCATCGTCCTGCTCTGCTGGTCCTACCGGCGACAACATGTTCCAATGGCAAGCAACAATCATGGGTCCGGTGAGTAACCTCCCTGCCTCGTGTCTTGCATGCACTGCCTCGGACTTCCTGCTGACTGAGCGTGACTTCCGGGCGTTGTTCTTTCTTCCGCGAATGTTTGTAGGGTGACTCACCATACTCGGGCGGCGTGTTCTTCCTTTCCATTACCTTCCCAACGGACTACCCGTTCAAGCCTCCCAAGGTCAGCTTCACGACGAAGATCTACCACCCGAACATCAACGCGAACGGGTCGATCTGCTTGGACATCTTGAGGGATCAGTGGAGCCCGGCTTTGACGATCTCGAAAGGTGCGTATCTCAGGACACTATATGCTTAGATATCTCTTCTTACCTGTACATATCCTATTTCAGTGTTGTTGTCGATTTGCTCAATGCTGACAGACCCGAACCCCGACGACCCCCTTGTCCCTGACATCGCTCATCTGTACAAGACGGACCGTGCGAGGTACGAAGCGACGGCGCGGGAGTGGACGAGAAAGTATGCCATGTAACGCAGTTACACTGAGCAATCTCTTTCTCTTTTCTGGCTCCTATGTCCCTACTTCACTGTAACGCATACCATAACGCACCTCGCACGTCTCTTTCTCGTCGTTTGTCCCTCTCGCACTGCGCTTTTGTACTGGTATCAAATACAAGAGAATTTTGTCCGATTTTTTTGTTCGATGCCCGAACGCCATTCGGTTTTACGTACGGGTCGTAAGGTTGCTGCATCAGCCCGCCGAATGACTGCGACGGTATATCTTGAGATGTCAGGGGATCTAAGCTTTGATCGAAAACCTTAAACTTGCGGCGTAGAGCGGTCAAGGATGACTTCATCGAGTCGGATGGTCGTAAGGTTACTCCACGAGAAGTTGTCGGGAAATATGCTGCTCGTCGTCGTCGTTGATGAATATTACCATCCATCGAGTAGCTGAACGTAACGATGAACAGACCTCCGACTGCCAGTGTTGGGAACGGGCCACGACGAAAGGTACGTCAAGCAATAACTTGCTTGGAGGGTTGTTGGTTTAACCAAGACTCATCTTCACATCTTCAATTATTCAATAGGCACTCCTTGCAACAGGAGTGGTTGCAGCCACCGCCGCTTTTTACTACTACCGTGTGTTGGGTACGCCGATGGGGAACAGTAGAAGGGCGGCGCAAGGTGAGTGAAGTGGCATTACTTGACCCTTCTGTATGGTGTGATGGGCTGACTAGTGTAATCATTCGATAGGCTCGCCCGGGGGACATGTTGACGAGAATACGGTGGCGCAGAGTGGACCGGAGACGAGGAAGAGTGCGATTTGAAAGCAAACTGGGGAAGCTATGAAAGTCTGAGAAAGCAAACAATTGTACGAGTATAATCGTAATTTGTTGTCTCTGGGAGAATGCATGTACGAAAAGTCTATTCAAACCGAGTACAATACCAGTGGCAACACCGGCAATCGACCAAATTTGTCTATAGTATATACGTATTTTATCCTCTATATCCGAGTCTTATGGCAAGTTGGGTACAACTATGACCAGCATAAAGTCAGCGTTTCGTCCACCCTAATAAACAAACATTTCAAGTTGAACGTACCAGCATTGATCCAGATAGGCTGGTCCGTCCCATTCGCGAATGGCGTAACAGTAGTCACGTACGTGGTATCGAATGCACCCGCAGACCAACTAGAAGTATGAAAGGTATATGTCAGTCTTTTTGCGTCGCAATGAACGAGCTTTGCTAGCTGAGAGGACTTACACTGTGTATCCAGCGAGGGTGGGGAAGCTATCCCGGACGAATCGCAGTTCTTGCTCAAAGCTATATGGTGGACATCGTCAGAAATACATGTAATATTGCATACCAAAACACGATCAGAGCACTCACAGAGTGAAACAGCTTTCGGTCTGGCCTCCACCAGTCTCGCTGAGGATGGCTTGTCTGTTTCCGTTCGCCCTCAGGAAGTTGACCAGGTTTTGTAAGACTTGGACGTTGTTCTAGTCACCGAGGAATCAGATTGCGTGCTCCTTTAGTTTAGGATGCGCACACTCACAGTAACACACTCGGCGTGGCTTCCGCTGTTGTCGACATCAAGATACTTGTGGACTGAAATGCGCACGACGTCAACGTTGGCCGTCTTGAAGGACAGAGAACCAAGTAAACCGACCATCAAAAATAAGCCTATCATTCCCTCCATCCGGGTTGGTAATATTCACAAGCAACGGCCCCGCCTCCGTCGGGAACGCCTCCGCCGAACTCCAGCTACTCCCCGGCAACAACAAATAATTATTCGCGCCAGCGTTCCGGATGGCAGTGACGACCTGCTGCAATGTGTCTGCCCAGGTGGACACGGAGATGAGGTCGTGCGGCTCGTTCATGAGGCCGAAGATGACGCGGGGTGAGTTTTGGAATTTGGCGGAGAGTTGAGTCCAGAGGGAGGCGTATTGGGCGTTGGTGGGGCCGTCTGGGGTTTGGGCGATGATGGAGCCGTTCCAGCGGGCGTAGTTGTGCTAGAGGAGGGAGGATGAGGAAGAAGTGCGGGTCAATGAGAGTGGTTTGAAGGAGGAAGAATGGGAACGTACGACGTCGATGATGACCCAGACGTTTGGTCCTGAGCTGAGGGCGGCTTGAACAGTGGCATTGTAGCGAGCGAAGAAGACTGGGTCGATTTGCCCTCCAAGGGTTGGTGTCATGAGTTGCCATCCTATATTAGTATTAGCTTATTATCCGCGAGCGAGGATATGTGTCACTAGTTACCAAACGCTATGTCGAATGTCAGACACAAATCATACACGAAGATGAGTTATAATACGTACGAATGCGATAGATGTTCGCGCGCTGAGCTGTGAAGTGGGCGTATTGAGCTACGGGAGGGTCGACGCCGTTTCCGACGAAGGAGCCGTCTATACCCTACACGAGCCGTGTAAGTAACGCATCAGCGCATCGAAAGGGATGGGTTCTCGTACCGCACTGAAATCATAACCTGCGGTGTTGACGCCTCCGAGGCGCGGCAGAGCGACTGGGATGACTCCCGATGCTGCTGCTGTGTTCACCTTGGCAGGTGTAGCACTCTAAAGCAAGCAAAATTTAGTGGATCAGATGAGTTATCTACGTAAGATAATGAATGACAACTTACAGTGCATGCCGCGACCAGACCAACAAACGCGAAAGTGAAAAACCCGAGTCCCTTGAACATCTTGAATACCTATCCAGATGCGACACAATGGCTGCCAACTCTCCCTTATATTTATAGCACTCGCCACCCAAAGCACCCGTAGGACGTCGAAGTGGTACCAGGGCCAGTACCTCTTGTTGCGGATAAATGACGGGTCATTCTCGTGATAAAGAAGTCGGTTCAAGAGGCACAGTATCGCTCCCAGGGCGGATGGCAGAGACATGTGAGCTGTCGAAGAGGTTGGGGTCGTGCGGTTTGTGCTTCGTGAGATGTAGAGAGTGTGCTCCTTATCGCACTTGTAAGCGTAGCCTGGTAAACTTTGTCCGGTGAATCAGTAACATATAGTTTTGTTGTAGTAAAGAACGTACCTAAGTTGTACGAATGTTTTGTTCCTGGTGAGTACATTCAACATGAGTAAAGCACTGTGATTTGAGTACAAGTCAAATTCGTTGAATTACGAAGCAAAATAAGGACCTTCAAGTGGAAAATGCTTCTTGACCCGTGACCAGTGATATCGGTGCATCCGTATACATTGCGCTCTTCCTGCGCATTAACAGATTGACAGATTGCCTCTTCGTCGAGTCTCGGCTCTGTTAAACTTCGGTACTGGTGGTTCACCTACGTGTCGTCCGCGATGCGGGGAAAACGTGATTTTACGAGAGTTTACCATCATAATGAGAGCTATCGGTTAGCAAAGCTTGCGCATTTGCGACTCCGTAGAGATATCTGCAGGCATTAATAGCTGTATCCTACAAAGGCCGTTTATGGTTCTGACGTGTATGTCTACCACCTAGCCTGGGGGAAATACAGAAAACGAGTCAGCTAATTAATATAATTCAGAAATGGGCGACTCATAAGTACCACCTACGTTTCATGTTCACTGAGTAATCTAGGGCGTTCAATATAAGAGCATACAGGTAGAACCTCGTAAACGCTAGTTGCAGTAGTTGTAGCTGCCAGAGGTGGTAGACAGCCAGGAGTCGATCTCAGTCGATGTGACATGTCGTGAAGCCAAGTCACGCGTCCAGTCACACATTCTCTCGCGACGCGTTTGTCACGCTGGCGCCGATCGCGCTAGCATACCGCGACCTCGTCCTCCTCCACCCCTCCCTCTCTCCTTACTTTTCTTCTTTGGATCACCGTGCACCATGTCTCTATGGGTAGACCACGTGCGTAGCATATATAACCCGATGTTAACCAATGCTAACTTATCTCTCCAGTATCGTCCCAAAGCACTCAATGAGCTGCACTACCACCCCGCTCTCTCAGCCCGTATAAGTTCACTAGTGAGTCTTTCAACTTGTTTATTTGTTCTGACCGTATGTTGAACAGATATTTGGCGATGCGATAGGCAAATGCAGACGATTTCCCTCACATGCTTTTCTATGGACCCTCTGGAGCGGGCAAGAAGACGCGGATAGCATGTACGCTGAAGGAGCTTTATGGTAAAGGCGTGGAGAAGGTACGTATCGTAACCATCATCTTCAACTCATGCAAACTGGAACCCATGTTTTTTTACAGCTTAAGATAGACCAGCGTGTCTTCATGACCCCCTCCCGCCGGAAACTCGACGTCAACATCGTACAGAGCAACTACCACATCGAGATCACACCAAGGTACGCACCCCCTTAATCTCTTGTCTATCCCACATATCAATCATAATATTGATATTAATGGACTAAAATGGGGTGGTATGATATAGTGAAGTAGGAAATTACGACCGAGTAGTCATACAAGAACTCCTCAAAGAGATCGCGCAGACACAACAAGTAGACATCAACGCCCGACACAAATTTAAAGGTGCCCGCCCCTCTCTCTCCCCTCTCCCCTCCTTCCCTTCCTTCCTACCTCTCACTTCCACCCACTCATCATAACCGCATACTCATTATCTTTATTGTCGTTTAAACACATTGTAGTGGTCATAATAAACGAAGCAGACTCCCTCACACGCGACGCCCAAGCCGCCCTACGTCGCACAATGGAAAAGTACATGTCCAACATGCGCATCATCCTCTGCGCGAATAGCACCAGCAAGCTCATTGCGCCCATCAAGAGTCGGTGTCTCCTCGTGCGGGTGGCTGCTCCTACTGAGGATGAGGTACGTTTGATCTCCCTTACTCTCATTCTCCCTCGCAATGCAAACTCGCAGCCTGCTGACGTGAATGGTGGTGGTGTGATGTTGGTGGTGGTGACGGTAGATGGTCACAGTCCTGCAATACGTCAAGAACAAGGAGAAGCTACAAGCGGACGACGACGTACTGCGCGAGATCGCACAGGACGCGAACGGAAACATGCGCAAGGCGCTGCTCGTCTTTGAGGCTCTCAAGATGCAAAAGTGCGTTCATCCCCTCTCCCTTCTCCCTCCTCACTCATTCTCTTTTTTCATCCCTCATTTGCCCTATTTCCTTCCTCAATCTTTCCCAAATTTGCGATGTTGGTTCTGATGCTGATATTGACTGTGATTGTTTGAATTATGATATAGTGGGATACTCCACGGCCCAATAACGATCGCCAAACCCGACTGGGAGACCTACTGCCACAAAGTCGCAGACATGATCATACAGGAGCAGTCCCCCGCGCGCGTGCTTGACGTCAGGGCGAAGTTGTACGAGCTGTTGAGTCATTGTATTCCGCCTACTGTTATCTTGAAGGTGAGCAGATGAAATTATCCACACTCGTGAAATCAAATTGAACGCTTAGGCTAATTGTCTTTTTTGCACAGACGATAGCAGACCGTGTGGTAGAACTCGTCGATGAGAGCTTGAAAGCGGAGATAATGCACTGGGCTGCTATCTATGTAAGTTCATACTCTCTCCATAGAATCGAGATCCACACGAACTCATTACACTTTACTATCCCCAGGAAACACGAATGCGCGTAGGCAACAAGAAAATCTTCCACCTCGAGGCGTGGGTCGTCAAAGTTATGAGTTTGTACAAGGTGCGTCCCTCCTCTTGCGTTACGCCTCTTTCCACGCGACGTATAGGAAGCTGACGGTGATTGTGGCAGCATTTCTTTTATGATATTGATATGAGCGGGTTTGACTGAGTTTCCCCTCATTCTCATACGGGTATCTCTCTGTGGCCACGCACTTTTTTGTCTATGCTTTCTGGTAAGTTCAAAATCTTAGATCGCATCGTCCACCGCTCATACGTCCCACAGTATTTGTCTTCTAATTCCGCATCGTCGTATGTGTACACATTGTACACAATATAGGAATATCAACCTAATAATTTTACCATGGCAGTTACAACCACGTGCACTGCTTGCTCTTTCACCTGATATCATGAGAGCGCGTCTTCTGGTATAGTGAGTTGCGTTTCTCTGTGACTAGCTGTAGGATGCTTCGATGGGGTGGCGGCGTGTCCCCACCACGACCAGCACCACGCCCTGATTTTACTGTTCTTTATTTGCACGTTGGCAAGTAAACGACGCTGAGAGCCGTATGACTGTGCTTGTCGTAAACTATCGAATTCTATGTAAGTACGAGCGACCGATAGCCTGAGGTTAGCGCTGCGTGCGCTTGAGGCGAGAAGAAGCTGATGAGAGGCGATAGTTGCATGTGTGCAACGAAGGACCTAAATCACCCTTTGTATGGAAAACGAAGTATGTTGAGCAGC
>JAXQGX010000653.1:0-12690 GCA_037040455.1 Irpex sp. P115-07
CAATCTCGCTCCAAGCACTTCATCCACAATGTACTCGGCTCTTCCACAGGTACACTCCTCTGCTGACTGTCCCGCAGCATTGCACCGCAGCTTCCTTCCGTACTTCCACGTCCCCCTTAAATACCCATGATCGCCCACGGAGACTACCTAGACACTTCTTCTATAAACGACGATATGGTGAGTGACCGTCGTTCTTGAACTTTAGGCTGCGAACGAGTAAACTCATGCGGTGTGTGTTGTATAGGTTCAGTCAAACGACCAACCACCAACTTACGATGCTGTGGTTATGAGCGAGGCTCACTGTGCGTTTTACTCTTCCTCTTACGACGATATCCATGCTCACAGTCCCTCAGCCACAGGCCCCTATGTACCAGCGGGTACAACAGACGCAAAGGACGTCAAAGTACAACCCGAAGGCGAGCACCCACAAACGTACTCGCCGCCCGCCGGACCTCCACCACAATTCGGCAGCATACCCAGCATGCCTGCTACTACCGTCTACAACTACCGTAATCCCTTAACGGGAGAGGTAGTAGCCTCGTTGCTCCCTCCGGACCATCCACAGATGGTTTGTCTCCAGCAGGGTCATATAGCGCGCTCGAAGTTCGGTGTATTAGGTACGTCACTTGTTAGCTTCTCTTTGATTTGAATTCGACGCTGACTATATGCGTATGATATCAGGTGTACTTGCTGCGATCTTCTGGTTCCCCCTCGGCGTTGGGCTTTGTCTTCTCGACCGGAGGGTATACTGTTCGCGGTGTGGCCAGATCATCGATGAAGGTATCTGCGGCTAAGAACAGATATACACTTCGATACCCTTTCTCTATACTCCCCTTCCTCGTTAATGTCGACACCTCGTCAGTTCTGTTATTTCTCCTGGACCTATTCCTGATGTTGTCCTTCGCACTCTATTACCCATACCCATGTATATTCTTGGCACATGTCTCATGTATCCATAGGCCCAGAATCTCCTATGCGCCCATAAATCGCAGCTGATACATCTTATGACCACTCTGCTATCTCATTACCGTGTATTCGTATGTACTTCCTGCGGCTTCTACCTGACTATCTCGTACAGATCAGCCGCTCATTGGCATACTTATACCTTCCCTCAACGAGTGGATTTTGCCAACACTCTGTGACGAGCACCATCAACCCCCCCCCCCCCCCCTTCCCCCTGCTGCACTTCCCCCAATGCACGGACGATCTCTCTGCAGACAAGATGATATAGCAGCTTCCACATAGAGGGGCGTACACCCGGGGGTACGGCTTATCCTCTGGAAGCTGCCTTGTCAGCTTAGAGAACACTCATCACTCGATAAGTACAACTATCTACTGTCCATGTATTGACCAACAACTCTTACCTTTGACTCAACCGTTGGCCTCTGGATGGTGAGCTAGCCGACCAGTTGTGACATAGAAGATGGCCTTCGGCTGCAATCTAGAGGGGCGTACTCCCGGGGGTACGACTTATCCTCGCATTTGCAGCTCGGAGGCCATCTTGTATGGCTCAAACATGTTCAAGGATAACGTCAAGGTGCCTGCCTACCGTATGTATGCTATAACTTGAAGCATACTAGAGAACAAGATTTAGACGGGTCGAATACTTAGCATGGATAGGCGCTGATGTTGGACGTAGTACTTCATGTGGCGTGTATCGATCTTTCCTGCATTGTATGTATCGAATGTCATTCTGGATTCTACTGCAAACTACAACGCATACATATACATAGTCATTTGACTGGAATAAAATGCAAGGATATATTTGAACCTCACAGTCATGTCATTTTCCCACGGTCAATAATCCTCAGAACGCGCTTCTGCCCGTCCTTCGGACTTGTCCCTCGACCACATCGCGGGTATGCTCAAATTACACCGCACCCTCGTACGAACCCGCTCGCACATCCGACAACGAACACTCCCCGCGTCGTTCACCTCAGTCCGTTTCACACACACAAAGCATGACGTCCTAGACGAGCTACACGCCAGAGGTCTCGTATCCCAGGTATCCAGGTTCGTACATCCTATAATCGTGAACAACGCGTTCGAAATGTTTATACGTGGATTCGGAAGTGCAGACCGGTTGAAGAACGCGTTGAAGACGCCGCAAGCGGTGTATGCGGGTGTGGACCCGACGGCGAAGTACTTACACGTCGGGCATCTGCTTCCTCTACTGTGTTTGCTTCATTTTCAGTTGGCGGGACATAAAGTTGTGCCTCTGGTGAGTTCACACAAATGCAGACAGACAGAAGGCGTTAAGTTCACCTATCTACGTCAATAGATTGGTGGTGCTACTGGCCTAGTCGGCGACCCCTCAGGTCGAGACACCGAACGTCCTCTCTCAGACACCACGGTCGTCCAATCGAACGTTCAACACCTCAGCGATGCTATCACCAAGTTCTTCACCGGAGCCCTTCGATATGTACAATCAAGAGCTTCATCTACTTCGGACAAGCCCAGCGACATCACCGAGCCAACCGACGAGATGACACCTCCGACCGTATTGAACAACCTCCAATGGCTTCAAGGCGTCGGTCTCCTCGAGTTCTTACGCACAGTAGGCCTACACGCACGCGTCAACTCAATGATCGCCAGGGAAAGGCATGGTATCCCGTCCCCTGCATTTTACCTCGCCTTCATTCTAACTGACTTGACTCTTTGTTCCACAGCGTGCAAACCCGCCTAGCATCCCAACAAGGCATCTCCTTCACCGAGTTCACGTACCAGCTCCTCCAAGCGTATGACTTCTACGTGTTGAACCAGAGGGAGGGGTGTACGATCCAGGTGGGAGGGTCGGACCAGTGGGGGAATATCGTGGCGGGGATTGAGTTGATACATAAGTTGGAGCATCATCAACGGCCGAGTGGTAATGATAAGAGCGGTGAAGGAAAGGAGAAGGAGGTGTTTGCGGTGACGACGCCGTTGTTGACGACTCCGTCGGGCCAGAAGTTTGGGAAGAGCGCGGGGAATGCGGTCGCGTTAGACGAGCGGGTGACCAGTGTGTTTGATTTCTATCAGGTACGCTTCCATTTTGAATATTGTTAGGAGAGAGGAGCTCATGCGTACTATCCCTTTCTACTTTAGTTCTGGTTGAGGACGCCGGACTCGCATGTTGGGCAGTATTTGAGGATGTTCACGCTCGTACCGTTGAGCGAAGCTGAGACGGCGTTGAAAGCACATGAGGTAGGTGCTAGGTATCCCATTGATTGTCCGTGTGTGCTAACATATGTGACAGGCTAACAAGGAGGCACGTTCCGCACAACAACTACTGGCACAAGAAGTCACAGAGCTCGTGCACGGCAGTGAGTCCCCATTCTTTCCATCTCACTCTCCCTTCATGTTCCTATTATTCAAATTAAATTTTATCAGAGCCCGCCATGCTCAAAGCCCAAATCGCATCGAAAGTGCTATACGAAAGCGATTACTCGACAGTGAAGACCGAAGATATACTAGAGAGCCTCGCGGGGGACTCGCGCCTCCGCCTCATCTCACGGGAAGAGCTACTAGGAACACCTATACCAAAACTCGCCGTTCAGGCGAAACTTGTATCTTCCAACTGTGCGTACCCATACACTCATATCTATCACTCTCCTCACTTCTTTTCTTTTGGGTATAGCGGAAGCGAAACGTCTAGTCGAAGCGAAGGGCCTGTACGTGAACAACCAACGTGTGCAAAGTTTTGGGGATACGCTTAAAGAGGAGGATCTGTTGGATGGGAGGTTCGTCGTTGTGCGAAGTGGGAGTCAGAAGCAGCTGGTTTTGGTTGCTGCTTGAGGGGGTTGAAGCCGTAGAGGGCGGACGGCTGGTATGGTATGATATACACTACGTTTAAGAAAATAATGGTTATAATATTCCACGCTCACTTGGTTTTTGATAACGTTTGCAACTTCAGGCTTATAAGTGTGAGTGTCCAGTGTTTTATATCTGATGTGCGCAGTACTTATCGAGATTGTGCTAGATGACAGCTTTATCGTGCTTCTCGGGGTCAACGGTATTGAAACTTATAGAAACGACAGTCCCAAGATATGCGACGTCCAAGCCATGCAGCTACACGAAAGGCTGTCGGATCTAGAAGGCGGCTGTCCTCTCATCGCTATCCGCGGTTTGGTCGCCACAAAGTTTGACTGCCTATCAGTTGTTTCCATGCCAGTATCGCGTCTACGTGGTTATCAAAAACGCCTGCCTCGGACGCTGAAGACACCCGGTGGGCTGGGTTTGGTCTGTATGTGCCTTATAGACTTGCTACCAATCTGAATTGCAAAATGACGCCGAGATGCTCAACGCATATAAATACGTAGTGACTCTCCCATGGCCACATCTCTTGCTTTACCACATCACAGCTATACAATCACTCGCATGATGTCTTCCGCCACGTTCGAATTCAGTATATTCAAGATGGTCGCAGCTCTGCAATACTTGAGCGATAGTTCTGAATGGCTCGCCATAGGTGATAACTTGGGCTAGTAAGTCGTATTCTCGCGCCTCTGCGTCGACCGCAGTCGTTTTAATGCTGACTTTCCCTGCAGTGCCACCTACGAGCTCGGCCCAGAGGTTGTATGTGACTTCTTTTCTTACCCGAGTAGAATACAACTGATCATTGATCATTAGATTTCGCAAATGTTACAACAAGCGAAGGGTATTGTGCGGAATCTATCTACAGTACAAGACCTCACACTTTCCACGACCGGCTCATCGCCTGAACCGTCTGACAAAATCGTCGACGACTGTTTTGACCCGAGCCCAGTGCGGTTTCGGGTGAGCGTCGATATTGAGAAAGTATGTCTCCAAGATCACATCCTAAGAGTTTACTGATTGGGTTCGCTCCGACAGGTACAAGGAACAACGATGCAGGCTGCTAGTGCCCTTCGCAACGTTCTAACATTGTACAACAAGCTATTACCTGTCAATCGCCTACCTCCGGAGCTCCTGGGTGCGATCTTCGAGCATACAATGGATTCTCCACGATTCATCGCACTTGGAGTGGACCCTCCAAATTGCATGTGGCCAAACATCCATTCTGTTTGTCGACGCTGGAGATCCATTGCTATACGAACACCCGCCCTTTGGAGCTATATATGCGTGCGAAAGAGGCATTATTCTTCATCTCACCGCGAGGATCGAGAGGACATAATCTCAACTAGCTTCGAAAGATCTGGTGCCCTTCCGTTAACCATAGCCATCAACAACACTGCTGGCCATCTACATGGATACATGTTTGGGACGTCGCTCTCGAATGACTTGCTGCCTATCGTACCACGCATTCGCGAAGTACGATTGCACCGCTACTTGCAGCGCAAGATTCTGGATCTATTTGCTTCTGGGTCCAGCGGATCCAAGCTGGAAGTCCTGGTTCTGGATCGCCTTGGCAGCGTCGCTGAGCCTTCTACCAGTCTCTTCGATGACTGGAGGACGCCGCCCCGCCTGCAAACGCTGTGCGTGAGCGAATACACGGGATGGGCGACAGCGCCTTTTCATACCTTACGACATCTCGTACTGACAAATCAAGTGTTCAATGACAACTCTCTCCTTGCTCTCCATACACTCCTACTCATGAACTCCCACCTGGAAGATCTTGTTCTCGAGGGTAGTAATGAAGGGGAGGTTGACGACGACCTGTCTGCTGTTGAAGCGTTGACGGTGCTTGATATGCGTCACTTGAAGAGGATTTCTATTACCACTCGAGACAACTCGATATCGCTGAAGTACTTGGTAGAGACAAAATTGCACCTCGAGCCAGACCACGCCAAACTCTATGCGCATATAGATGCGGGATCCCTTCATCGGCTATTTCCTCCCGGAGCTCCTTGCTTCTCTCCATCGCATGGACTTTTCCTCGGGAACGAGGGTTATGTCGTCGGTACCAACGGCCGCTCCGCCTTTGCGTTCCATACGGACCCAGTGCCCCACAAGTTCCTTCAGAGATATTCTCAAGAGACCGATGATCCTCGTATTCAGGAGCTGTGGCTGTGGAATGATCATACGGCTCCACATCTTTCAAGCAGTATCGAGATGTTCAACGAGTCTCGAGTACCGCGTCACTGGCGCACAGCGTTGGGTACATTAGAGAACGTGACTAAACTTGTCCTCCTCCACGACATCCCTGCATGGCTCGACTTCATCTCCGAATATCACCTCTTGCCTTCCCTCTCAAATCTTCAGCTGCACGTCCGTCATCTCCCGGACGCATCGCCAATTATGGGCTTCTTGGAGTCGAGGGCAAGTGGTGTTTGTCCCATTGATATACTTCGTTTTGTCCTTGATTCTCCCACGAGCCAGGCATTGGAGTCATTCACTTTCTGTGAAGAGAATGCCGCGGTGTTCGAGAGTGTTGTTCGACAAGTCATTTTTGATGATCCGACAGCTCATCCGCCCCGGATGGAGCTGCCTGAGGTCTGCTTGAACGATTCTTCTCAACACTCGCATTGGACGGCTTGGGCTGTTGAATGAGTTTGTGTACTTATGGCTACCGCTCAGCTACTAGTGGTTGCCGCCGCAGTTCTATTTATCGAAAGGCCCAAGGGGCTCTCTGGAAGTTGCTGATGTTTAGTGGCGGCTGACATCGCGACTCTTCAGACAGATGATGGTGAGCTTGCGAAGATTGAATCCGTCTACTCTGCCTCGAGGAGACTACGACTGTCGTGCTCAGATTTCAGCAATCATCTTTTGGCCACCGCCGTTTGTATAAAACTCGCCTCGCTTTCCTTTCGCACCTCTCAGTATTCTACCTGCCCTATCGCCAGCCTGTGTAATATCTGCAATTGCAATCATTCTAATTGGAGGAACGCGGCAACAATAGTAGTACTTGAAAATGTGACGCACGCAAACCGTTAAAACATACGAAAAATTCCAGGATCGAAGCTACTAGACAGACAGTGGTTCTAGCTTGAGTAAAGTCATTATGTACTGCTATGTTACGCCTTAAGGCCAGACACATCCTGCCAGGTCGGGCGCGATGAAATGTCCTTCCACCACCTGATATATCCGTCAGTTGTATTCAATATATTGATAAGTATCTGAAGGCAGCACACTCACCGCGCGACATTTGGCCACCGTTCAGCATCCGCCAACAATTTAATCCCGGATGTACCAATGACTGTGCCATTCGGCAGATGAGCAAGGTCTGCAACTGTGACGTTCTATGTAGCACAGATTGGGTTATAGTTAGGTATGGGTCCGGAGGAATGAATGACTGAAAAGCTTACGTCGCCAGCGAGGTACTTTTGTTTCTTAAGAATGGCTTCATATCCGTTGAGTTTTTCGGTAAGTTTCTCGACGTTCTCTGCGACAACTTTCACATCGGGCTCTACGCCACGGAAACTAGCATAATGGATAAGTGCATATGTTTAATACTTGCCCTTCAAACAACTATATTTGACTCACAGTTTACCGAAGTGCTGCCGGGCCAGAGTGCTCGCAAAGGGATAAAACTCGGCAGCTTCAATCAAGCAGGCTTGCTCGAACCGACCGTAAGCCTCGAAGTCGGTCGGATTTGGAACAAGCGGTGTACCACTGCTGCGGTACTTCGTCGCAATGTACTTGCAGATTGCCACACTCTCAAAGAGAATGAAACCGTCATCGTCGACGTACGGGATCTGTCCGAACGGCTGCTTCTCCATGTACGCGGACGTCTTTTGCTCTCCATTCATAAGGTCGATGTTGATCAGCTCGTAGGGAACGTTCTTCTCTTTGAGCGTAACCAGGACACGTTGAGTGCAGGTAGCCCTAAAGTTGCCGTACAGTTTCAAAACCATGGATGAAAGATGTTTGGAGGTTCGAAGTCGAGCAGAGGAGCAGAGAAAGGAGTATACCAGTCTGGCGGACTGCAGATTTTGCCACACACCTTATATCAGTTCTTGCTTGAACCATACCACGACGTAAGCAACTTGACGCGAGTAGTACGGGCTAGGAAGATGGCGAAGCTGGGTGGCTGGCCACGAATCGTGCTTATCCCACTCTTAAGCTTCCTTACCATCAGTCGTTTTTACTGGCTCAGCTACAGCTGGCAAGAGACGAAGAGAACGGACGCGCCAGGTGCTTTTGGACGAAGCATACAGTATGAATCCGGCGCGAGGATTGATGGGCCTGCAAAGCGGATAAGTACTCTCACGGCGGCCTGAGAAAACAAGGGTACTCACCTCTCATATGATCCACAGGTGCTGCGTCCACAGCTGGGCCTGCTACCGATGTTCTGTTCAATAAACCTCTGTGAAGTAGCAATGAGTAGTGATATCAACCACATGTCGGGCGCACATAGCTGCAGACCTTCGTGCCTTCGGCACTCTGGACAACAGCTTTGTGCGCGGCGTAAGTATCCCTAGGATGCTACGTAGTATGGGTAGACTCGCCAGCCAGATCCGATTGCAAGTTGCCCATCAAAGGCATCACTGAGGGGGGCCGCGAACATTCGTAAGTGTTAGGTTCCTTGGGTTGTTGAATGAGTGACTCACTTATTGTAACGACCATCACTAGAGGATATCCGTCCCCATTCTATCTATTTTTAGGCCCAGATATCCTCGTGGTCAGACTCTTCCGACACTGCAGCTGGCGAGAGCGAGTTCGTTTGCCAGTGATCGCCTCCCGTTGAACGGCGCTTAGCACGCTTTGTCTCGCACACGTCATGTCTGCAATTTTGAATTGGACGTCGACTCATCGTCTCGACGTTCAATCCTCCGACTCTGCAGTAACTTGAAGGTACGATTGAAATGTGGTGTTTCATGTTTATTGACGATGTACTAACTGTTTTTTAGATCCACTACTTACGCGCGGAAGTTTATTTCCTCACGCAACGCAGTACTTACTGTACTGACAAGTCCGACGAGTCATGACTTCGGTAGTACATGCGCCGTTCGACTCGGACTCGACCTTCGACAAAACGGACGCTGCTCTAGAGTATCTTCGGAATAGTGTGGCATGGCTCGCATCAGGGGATAACCTAGGCCAGTAAGTCTTCCGGTCCACACTGCGCTTTGCTGACAATAATGGCTTACTCGAAGCTATAGTCGTAGTGTACAACGCAGTGTCAATCTTCTGAAGGTATTCTTCTCAGAAAAATGGTCTACAGTCATATAACTCACTATTCTAGGTCCAAGACATACGACAACAACTCAAAATCATCCTAGGAACCGTTGATACTGTATATAACCATCTGACCCCCGTCAACCGCCTACCACCGGAGCTCCTAGGTATCATATTTGAACATCTCAAGATAGGACTGCCTGCAGCGAATTTTCGGGACGAATTTGTGCCTTACCCGTGGCCGATGGTCCAGTCGGTTTGCCGATACTGGAGAGAGACAGCCATGAAGACTCCGACACTATGGGAATATGTGTATATTTCTGACAGCACCGGCTCACAAAACGTCTTCTCGCTGAGTTTGGAGCGTTCCGGCAGGCTCCCATTATCGATAATCATCCCTCCTATTCGCGATGAGGATGGCAGTCTCTGTGACGCGGACTTCTCAGTGGCTTTCACACAGAAGTTCGCAGCGCATGCATACAGGATACGCGATCTCCGTCTGCAGTGTATTTCTGGTCATGACCTCCTCTCTGCCATTATTTCCGCTTCCAGGACCAGTGGTTGCAATTTGGAAACACTGGTCACAACTTGTTCGCGCAGGCGCCCAGAACTTTTCCGCGGGTTGAAATCCCCTCGCTTACACACACTATGTGTGAATATGAGCTTCGTATCTGACTGGTCCCGGTCCCCAATCCGGAGTCTACGCCACCTGGTAATAATGCACTCTATACTGGACGTTGACGGCGTGATAGGTATCCATGCGCTGATGTCGCAGAATTCTGGTCTCGAAGATCTGATACTCGCCGACAACGCTTGGGTACGCAATGAAGACTCGGATGAATTCGACAACCTACTGCGCATTGAAATGCCGAACTTGCGGAGGATCTCAATCCGCTGGGATAGGCTTCCAAATCCGCACTACCCACCTCGAAACTTCCTCGGAGAGCTGATCGAGACGAAACTCATATTGCGTGCAGGCTATGCGAAGTATTATGCATCACCAGGGGACATGCATTTCCCTCGCCTTTTTCCAGACCCTGAACGGTGTCTCCTTCCGGTTTCACGACTCTTCATCGCCAACTCCTGCCACGTCGTCGGAACCGATGGTCACAGTTCCTTCAGCGTCCATATGCCATCAAATTACGAACCGTTTCTGCTACGTTACGCCGTCCGGTCGAATTGTTCACATATAGTCGAATTGTGGCCTTGGGACGCAATCATGGTGTTCGAACCTAACTGGGTCGACAAATTACGGACGATGACGAAAGTGAAGAAACTGGTTCTCGTCGATAATTTCCGGGAGTGGTTCACGTTGATAAACAAAGAGTCGCTCTTCCCCTCCCTCACGGACATTCAAATACGCACTCACGGTGAATGCACTCCTAGTATGCTCCTGAACTTCCTGAAGGTGCGACAAGATAGCGAACATCCTGTCGAGACATTACGCGTGATGCGCGGCCAGCTGATAGGTGGCGCCGGTCACGTTAGCGATGAGTCGTTCTTCTCTATGCAATCACGGATCGAAGACTTTGGACAACTCGTGCCCTTCGTCATCTTCCAAGACCAGCAAGAGGATTGGCCACGTATGGAATTGCCGAGCATCTGTTTGGAGAGATCGTCCGCTCACGCATTTTGGAGACCGTGGGACTATATGCTCAGATAGCAGTGGCAACTGTATCATGAAGTTTATACAACCACTAGGATATCCAGCGGCCGCGTAATATTAGTCACTGTATGTCGATGTGTAAATGTTTGTCTCTGACGCATGACAAATTCAGTATGCTTAGCCAGCTACATTTCTGATGTCATTACTGGTACTTGCCTACTACTACTCATATACTTCCTTGTACCACACACCCAATGCATGTCTAATAAACTCGGTGATCCACAATCCGTGGTTGTATCACAGGCAGCACCATCCCGCTGGTAATAACGAGCTGTCAGGCGCCCAGATTGTGTGATCGGGAGATCGGGAAGCACGTGGCAATATTTTTTGGGAGATCGCGCTCAGATTTCAGAGCTTCTGCCACCATTTTCCTTTGCCACTGCCGTCCACCTAAAACTCGTCTCGCTTTCCTCTCACACCTCTCAACCCTCTACCTATCGTATTGCTATCTTAGAATTTGCAGTCAAAATGTCGACAGCAGGACCTTCAACGATGAACGTGGATACTCTCCCAGAGGTGGAGAACATGACTTCGAGAGATTAGTGAGTTTGTTTGATTCTGGTTTGAAGAGGCGAGATCGTGGATGTTTATCAAACGTTGAAGCTATGCCGACTCGTACGCGCATTTCGGTGAGTAAATCATGTTTATACGGACTGCTCTATAAAGTGGCTCAAGCCTTCGTTTCCAGGCATCCATGAGGAGATGTTGAAGGACACCGTCCGCACTGGCTCCTACCGAAGCGCTATCATCAATAACGCACACCTCTTCAAAGGAAAGACCGTACTCGACGTCGGATGCGGTACTGGTATCTTGAGCATGTTCGCCGCGAAGGCAGGCGCGAAACACGTTGTTGGCGTGCGTGTATCCCGATGTTATTCGCTTCACGGTCTTTACTAACGCATGGCTCTGGCATTTTCTTTATGTTGCTGTAGATCGATATGTCGAACATCATCGACCAAGCACAAAAAATCATCGAGGCCAACGGCTTCGCAAACAGTCAGTATTTTGTGCTTTCTACCGTCTGCGACGCGTGTCGGACTCGTTATCTCGTCTAGCTATCACCCTTGTAAAAGGCAAACTCGAAGAGGCAGACTTGCCGATCAAGGAGTTCGATATCATCGTCTCGGAATGGATGGGGTACTTCCTGCTGTACGAGTCCATGTTGGACACCGTCATTCTCGCCCGTGACAAGTATTTGAAGCCGGGAGGACTGATGTTCCCCGACGAGGCCACCTTGTACATCGCGGCGATCGAAGATATGGATTACAAGGAGGAGAAGATCAACTGTGAGTTCTACCAGGAGTATGCTTTCATGGGACTCGAGCTGATTATCCACGATAGTCTGGGATAACGTGTACGGTTTTGACTACTCGTGCATCAAGGATATTGCCCTCCGTGAGCCTTTGGTCGATACCGTCGAGCTCAAGGCTGTAGTATCAGACCCATGCCTCATCAAGGTAAACCAGTCGTTTCCTCTCGTTGATCGTTGATTACTTACCTGTTATTAGCACCTTAACCTCCTCACAGTGAAGAAAGAAGATTTGGCCTTCACCGCACCTTTCACACTGAATGCGACACGAAGTGATTGTACGTGGTCTGACTATACTGATGTTACCTCATTACTCATGCGACATTTCATTTGATCAGATGTGCACGCATTCCTCGCGTGGTTCGATATCTCATTCGAAGCATGCCACAAACCTGTCAAATTCTCCACTGGCCCCCATGCCAAATATACCCACTGGAAGTTCGTACTTTCCTCATTCACGGTTTGTACTCTATTGATCGATGCTATCGCGCAGGCAAACCGTCTTCTATACCCCCGACACGATCACTATCAGCTCAGGCGAGCAAATAACGGGCCAGCTCACATGCGCACCCAACGCTCGCAATAACCGCGATCTGGATATCACCATCACCTACAAGGCTCCCAGCGAGAAGGAGCCCACGACGATCCAATACAAGATGTGCGTCTTTTGTTTCTCCCCTCCCTCCGCCGATTTCTTGTT
>JAXQGX010000654.1:0-12629 GCA_037040455.1 Irpex sp. P115-07
ATGGTGTGTCAACTTTGATAGAGCATCTAGAAATCAGGAATCGTTACTTGCCACTTGATGGCCTTACTCCCCCAAGTCTTATCGGCCGAGAGCGATGGTTCGGCCCCGCGGTACGCCTTTCACCTTTCAATGGATCTCTGCTTACTTATTCGTATATCTTTATGTCCGTCTACAGGTCAAATATAAGGCAATAGACCAAAAGTCCAGACTCGTCGGTAATTCACGCCCCGCACTTCCCCTTGTCATTACTGCGCTGGCTAGCAAGCCAGATGTGGTAGGGTCAGCAGAGGCTCGCCGCCAGGATCCTCTTCTGAGGACGCTCCGCGGTAGGAGCACTGACCACGCGCCGCTCGCATACTATCCTGAAGGCACAGATCTGAATGCTCCAGGCGCGGATAGGCTCATATTCTATATCCCTGCGATAGGCTACGTACGTGATTGCTTTTCCAGTGTTCGCTTCTCGCTAATTCTCACTGTTATCAAGTATTTTCGGGCAGGCTTGTTTGGACAGAAATCTGTGACAAGTACAAGGATCGACTCTCGAAGCAATGGAGCCAAGTGGGGGATCGACAAGGAAGGTATCACCCCGGCCAGTCTAGCATGCATGTTCACTATTGTAGGTCCACGTTTTATTACGCAAATCTCGGTATACTAATACATCATCGCACTGGCAGTATCGGTTTCATGTATCTGGGGAGCCGGAATTTGACCAAAAAGAAACCGGGGCCGTTCAGGGAAACGATCCCGACGGTGATAAGTATGATTGGGACGGTGAATATAAGTGGCTTCGACGCCTTTTTCACGAAAAGTGGCATCTTCCCGGGATGCAGCAAATTGTTGCTGCAATCTCAGCCGTTGCCTTCCGCGGAGTTCATCCGTCAACGGTCGCGCACACTGTCGCTGATCAAGGAGCTATGTTGGCCATAACAGAACGCAACATGCGTGCTGTTGCCAACTTCGGTGATATCATTCCCTCGGATCTTCGTAAGTACAGCATTTTACCCAATAATAAATACTCAAAAAATCGATATAATTTACACTAGTGCAGCTGCCATCGAGAGCTTCGTCTTCCCCGTCCCCGTCTCCGTCCGCAGCGGCCGCTGTCGCCTCCCCCACCGTCCCCCTCTCACGAGGGCCTTCTAGTGCCGGGCCCTCTCGCATTGCTACTCCCCCTTCCGTCCCAGCCGCTGATATCGAGCCGTTGCAGCCCCCTATCCTCGTACCCTTGCCCATGGAGGAGGAACAGCCTCCTCCTGCACCTCCTGCAAAGAAAACTACGCGGACAAAGGCAGCCGCTGCGAAGAAGAAGGGCAAGGAGAAGGATGATGGTGAGGTTGGTCAAGTTTCTACTCGTCGTTCTGCTCGTAATACGTGATAAATTGTACTATACTTTCATTATGGCATCGTTTCATATCATTTGAGCACAAGTAACATGTAGTATTCACGCGGGAGCCATGTGCAAACGAAAGATACTATGATGAAGCTGGCCTCCGGAGGCGCTAAGGTACCGTATATATTTATAGAAGTATAGTGGTATATGTCGCCACTATGGACTAGGTGGTATAGCACTCTATAGTAGCGCGCGTAAGCAGGTAAGCACAGTAAGGCGGGGGTTCGAATCCGCCAGTGGTCCCCTACTAAAAAGGCAATAAACCGGTAAGCCTGAAGTAGTATAAGTTGAAGTAAAATAATGATAACAGTAGTGTAATCAATCAATATATGATAACATGTAAGAGAGTAAGTCAGATACGAACGTGAAGTACAATACAAATAACAGTAAAGGTAAGCGACAATATAAAGCGAAGTAAGTACAGTAAACGAAGAGTGCAAGTAAAACTAGAAGATAGATGATAAGTAAATAAGTAAGGAAGATAATGAACTGAAAGGAGATATGTTACCTTGAGATCTGTACATCGGGAGGTATCTGGAGGCGCAGGCCGCCTCTCGAGGCACCTCGGGCATGGCCTGCCATCCGGAGGCGTCTAGATAAGGTAGCTGCTCCCGTAGATCAGACGTCCACGAGGAGCCTCCGGTTGATGACTCTCCATATCCGGATAGCATCACGATCAAATCGTTCCTCTCGACATGCCTCCTGATCTGGCATCTGCCACGAGACATCAGGAGGCAACGGGATTCCTCGTGAGGCGCTAAAAAAATTTCCGACAATTTACGTCTCTGTACGTGTATTTGGAGTTAGACATCTGAAATTGCAAATATTCCTGTCATCCGCTGTGACGATCTGAATCCTTGCTACTCATTAGCTAGGCATCGCCAATTTGTAATGGACTCGTCCGTAGCATCCGCCTACATTTACATTTGGATACTCATGTAATATCAGCAACTTTCGAGAGTATCGAGCGTCGAGCGTCGAGACTCGGCAGTCGACGTCATTGTCCTGGTCTGAGCGCTTCCCACTCAATCGCATCCCACACCGCAACCACCAGGACCACAGTGTCTTCTCGTCTCTTCGGATTCTGCCTTGCCCTATGGTCGCATTCATCGACGACGTACTACTGACTGTAGCTCAATGGACGTAGATCGCGCAAGATAACATGCGCGCATAAACGAACGCACGCCCATCGACCCCCTCGTCGCGACTCCTCCATATCATCACTATGCTGTCGCCGTCGTCCTTCGAGTGTATGCGCATGAACGCAGAGGACTTATGATGGCTCCAAACCATCTGAAACCGGCTATTGATTGACTCGTGAGTTGTTTTCTCGGTACTGGTCTCGCGGTCCTTCCGTTTGACGGGTCCTTACCGACGTTGTCCAAGTAGACTGGTCACTGCGGAGCCTCTTCACCGTAAACGATGACGGACTCAAGGGACAGCGACTTTTCTCGTTGGGTATGCGCGTTGAAGGGCAGAGGTCTTGGGAATGCTAGGATACATGTGAGTAGCGTATTGCCTTCATCATCGCTGCGATGCTCACATCGATTCCTGCAGGACACACCCGTCGATAAAGTGCTACATTCGCTCTCCCTTTGTCGCACGTCACATGGCTTACACTGCGTCTCAATTCCTCGTATTCCAACAACGACCAACGACGCTATCAATTCCTCCGTCATCCCCGTCGAGGCCAATCGCATCGTCACCTCAAGCGATTGTTCGACACGCCCAATGCGTCTTTCATCTCAATGACCGAGTACCACGGAATTCTACGCCCTCGCCTTGCCCCGTAGACTCCAAATCACCTTCAACTCGAAGCGCTCTCGCTCTCGCTCTCAACACGTCCTCGGAGGCTCTTGTCGATTCGTGGCTCCTTAACTGCGAGACGTTACCATATTGTTCATCACCGCGGACGCTTCTCAAGATACTTGCAGTGGTCTGGCACGAATGTATGGTCTGGCTGCTCGCGTGACTGACTTTAGTGGTAGATGAGCATCGGTATGCAAGGAGGATGAATATCGGGTAAGTCGCTCATGTGCCTGTAAGATAATATTTCTCACTCACGCTACGTAATCCCACAGCACCCCTTTTCACGACGCCATCCTCACGGATCGCACAAATGCGTACCGACTCGAAATCTGCTCAAGCCAGTCTCTCAATCCACTGCACTCGATTCAACAGTTCCGCGGTCATGATGGCCTGCGCCCTCTCGCTCACCGCTCCTATGTTCCAGATAGCCGCAGGAATCAGTGTACCGACCGACCACCCACGTCCTCTCCATTACCGCCATCCAACCCCACTTCTACTCCATCTCCCTCAGGGACCCGTCCACTCTCCCGAAGTCAGTTAAACTGAAACTACGGATGAACCTGCTTGACGACAGGAACGGTCAGGGAGTGAATGGTGCGGATGAATTGCTAGAGGGACGTCGTTCTACGGTCTCGGCGCGTCCAACTGTTTGTTCGACAACCTTGACATCTGGAGAGCAAAAATCGATGGTCATTCTTCGTACCCGCTGTAGGACGTACCGTTCGCTGAGCCCTACCGTATAACGCTCCTAGACGGCCTCAGCTATCAAATACCGCTGGTCTCACCCATTCTATGCACCACGAATCCGTAGGTTCGCGTCTTCTCTTTGATCAAGGAGGACTGGGTTGGGTGTCCCCGCCATTCTCGTTATGCTACAATATTGCGCTGTTCAGCTTCAATGCTTTCAAGATCAGTTTTTCACCGCTATGCTCGCATCCTCGGGTATCCTTCTTGCCATTGTCCTGCCGTTGGACGCATCGACTGTTTCTGCTATGCGCTGTCGTCCAGTCTCAACTCGGAGCATTATTTCTTTGCACTCTGCGTCTGGTTCAGGCCCTGTCATACCCTTTGCACCTTACTCGCGAAATCGGACTGCGCTACCGCCAGCCTACGCAGTTGCTGCATGGAAGAGTCACTGCGGAAGAGACTTCTAGAGAGCAGTCTCTCCAGTCCGAATCGGACAAGCCTGCATATTATACTTGTATGACCTGCTGGACTGCGAGCTGCTTTTCTCGTGCGGTTCTTTGTATGTCCTCTCGCTGGTAGTGTATGCCGCTGGCCGTTTAATCTCTATACATGGATTGGTAACATGTGGCTGGAAGCACGAGTGAGAGTACATCTCTCGGTTTTGTCATCTGCAGTCCATCGCTCCATAGTCCGCGACAACCTGTTGCGACGGGTTCATTGAGAGCGGGCAAACGGCAATTCACGCGCCCCATTCAAGGATCGGGAGGCTGTACTTACTATCGGCGACATGTTTGCACCAGTAATAGTACCATACACAATCTACTGCTCCGCCCAACGTGCGAGCGTAGCGACGATTTGTACGTGATCGTCGAGCGACCTTGGGGCGATTGGGCGCTGAAACCTGGAAATGCAGATCAAACATGCGGCGTAAGTGTGGCAGTCGTCGCCCACCGTCTCTTCAACCGCAACCACCACCATCCCCAGCTCGACAAGCAACCCATCGCACTATCGCATTTACCAACAAGTCTCAACCTCGCGTGTCTTCGTAACATCTCGCGAGTGATATACCTGCGGCGTAGTTCGTTTTCGCGCGACGTCGAACAAACCCTAGCGCTCCGTGACCGGTGAGTGTCCTCGACATGGACATGCAACGACGTGCTGACGCATTCTGCAGTCCCCCTCGTGTCAACGAGCGCAATCCCTTTTCCCTCCCCCTTTTTTCCCCTCTTGAGCAGAGTCCTCCGTACGTACCAGAGCCGAAGGTCGTATCACTGGTTGTAGAGCCGACTGATTGGACTATCCCGTGGACCATCAGAGCCGACTCCGTGGACCTTGGACGCAGAGCCGATATCTGGAGTCTCCCCCTTTGCGCCGATCCCTGGATTCTCTTGCCCGAGCCGACTTCACACACTGAGCCGACTGTGTGCCTTCGAGCCGATTGTGTATTTTTGAGCCGACTTGCACCTGAGCCGACCGTGCACCTTGTGAGCCGATTACGTGCTGCTGAGCCGACTGTGCACACGTGAGCCAATTGTACGCACTGAGCCGATTGCGTGTTTTTTCTTGAGAGCTGAGGATGTCCTCAGGCCAGACCCCTCCTGTTGCGGAGGCTGTCCGTGATGTGAGGGTCACGTCCTACCCAGGGCAGTCCACCGGATGGGCTGCCATGTCAAAGGATGTCCGCGAATTTGACGAAGAAAAGGTACAAAGCTGCAAGGATGATGTGGATACCCTCCTGGTCTTTGTGAGTACCTCTCTGGCCCGCACCACGTTCTTTTCACTGACCTCTTGTGTCTCCAGGCTGGTCTGTTCTCTGCTGTGCTCTCCGCTTTCCTAGTTGCTGCCTACCCCAACCTCCAACCCTCCCCTACTGCCATGATGGCCTATCAGCTTGAGCGCATTGGTAACCAAACCATGAGCTATAACTTCACTGATGGCAAGCTGATTGCTACCTCCATATCCCCTCCCATGCCTCCTCCCTTCCAAGCCTCTCCTGAGGATATCAAGGTGAATGTCCTCTGGTTCTCCAGCCTCATCGTGAGCCTAATGACTGCCTCCTTTGGGATGCTGGTCAAGCAGTGGTTGCGGGAATTTCTTGCTGTCAATGTCCCCTCTCCCCAAGCTCGTCTCCGCATCCGCCACTTTCGTGAGCCCCAGCTTCGGGCATGGATGGTGTATGAGATTGTGGCATGTCTCCCCCTCTTACTTCAACTCTCGTTGGGCCTGTTCTTTGTGGGCCTGTGCTACTTCACCGCATCTGTGCATGAGAGTGTGGGGTATACAACCCTCCCCCTTGTGACCGGCTGGGCCATGTTCTTCTTTGGAGCCACTGCTCTTCCTATCTTCCTCCCCCGCTGCCCTTACCGTACTACTCTTCTCAAAACAGGCATAGCATATCTACATCATAAGCTGTCTTCTATCGCTGAGCATATATCCCTTATCATTGTACCTGTGGATACCAATGACAGTGATTATACATCACACTCAAGCACTCAGTCTAATGCCAGTCAAAGACATTCCCTGTCCTCAGTGCAGCAGCAGCGAACTTTTTTAGGTGTCCATGCAATACTGAGAAATGTCTTGACTAGACTGGACTATTTCACTACCACTTTCCTCCATGCTATGCACCATGCCATGGTGTCTGCACTTCTCAGCATTCCCACCCGGAAACAGGACTGGTGGTTGATAATCTTGCCATTGTGTTCCTTGGAAACATGGTATCTCTGCTATGCAAAGTTGCATGACACTATTGTGCTGAAACTGCAACAAATTCCCGAGGAGGAGCAGTTAATCAAGGAAGTCTCATCTGATGTTGAGATTCTCAAATCTGTTGATGCCATCCAAGTTAATGATGATATGTTGGAGACAACATTTAGAGAGGCCCTGCAGTATATTCACCCCAAACCTCCGTACAATGAGATAGTTACATTTATCCTTGAAGTCCTTTCCCACCGTCTACCAACACTTTCTGCAGCTGAGCGTGTTCTGCCTGAGTGGCCATTTGATGGCTTTGCTCCTCTGGGCTCCTTGAGGCCTCAGGCAAGAGATGCAGTGGTCAATATACTTATAGACCATATTAGTGCAGCAAAGTATCATGGACTCAGACTTGACTTTAAGGTCAGATCTCAAGAAGTACAGGAGGGATTTGGATTGCTATATGGGCTGACACTTGTATTGTCAATGATCACTATGGATAATGGGCTGAAGCTTTCCTCACACAGTTTGGCAGCAATAAGTGTTCTTATTGATGACACAGTGGGTGAAAGCATGATAAAAGATGTCCTGTTGCTCATGACGTCCGAGGGCAAGAAGAATATCTGGCAAAATGGAACCAAATTGCTTACTGTGTGGACCAGAATCTGGGAGCTTGCAAAGCCAAAGAGAGCTCTGAGGGATGGCACTGCATTCTTTGAGGCCATTCAGTCTGAGCTTGCTAGTCTGCAGCATAGACCTGATGAAAACTTTGATTGGAACTCATGGTCCTGGCCTGAAGATGCACCACAAGAGTTTCAAGATGCATGTGTGCAATATCTATGCACAGCAGTCACAGCTGCATCTGAACATCTCGACCTTCAACGCAAGAACTCACAAGAGAGTCTGAGAAATGTTCTTTCTTGCAGTTCACGCTTGATTAGAACTCACGTTGCATATGGTTGGCTGGGGAAAGCTGGCCAGAGTTTTCAGCAGCTTGTTGCCTTTGCCATCAAGAGCAAGCTGTCTGCAAATATGATGTTCACTTGCTGGATGTCTGCAGATAATGCTTGGAAGGGAGAGTGTGATCAGGAAATGATGATATATGTAGTCAGGATTTCTTATGATCTTCCTCGTAAGGTTTCCTGAGATTAATAGTTTATCTTGCGGATATCTTATCTATATCTCACAGAACCACTGGTTTCCCAGGATCTAGAAACTGTATCCTCAGTTATTACAGAACAGCTAACAAGATGCTTAGAGGATTTGACTCAATCTCTCAAATTTTGCTACCACATAGTCTATTTTCTGCTTCTTCTTCAAGGAAAGACAGCTGGAGTAGAGAAGTGCAGGGAGCTATTTGTTCCTATCATCTCTCAGATCTGGTCTCTGTCTTCTAGTCAAGTGACTGAGGAGTGCAGGGAAGAAACCAAAGATGCTACAGAAGGTCACAAAAATCAGCAGCAAGCTAGTGATGCTACAAAGCTTGTCAAAGCTTGTTTTGATCTTATGGCCTATGAACATGGATGGGGACTTCATAGTTATAATACTTGGAAACAACATTTTCAGGCCTGTCACTCTATTTTCCCAGATGAGCTTGTGGAAACTCTTGGCAAGCTTATTGCCAGACAAGATGATGATAAGCTGTACCGTCTCCGAGAGCTAGAAGAAAGAAGGCAAGGTGACAAAAGTGCAGAAGCCTCTGAAGTCAAAGTCCAATGTGATGACAAGGGGAAAGACATCTCAGTACCCAGCATTGGACTTGGTGGCTCTGATTGGGAGGACTCTGCAAATGACAAGACTATGGAGGTTGACAGGAATAGAGAGGAGTTGGTTGGCTTGGCAGTTGGAGGTGGCAGAAGTGTGGGACTTGAAGGAGTTACGGGAACAGAGGTACAACTTGTACTAGTTTGTCTCTTGGTGAGGCCAAACTCATTCATTTTCCACAGGATATCTATACAGCTGAAGATGCAAAGGATGCAGCAGCTCACACTCAGACCAACAATGAAGCTGCACTCAGCGTCAACGGGAGCACTGATGCACTAGCAAGTTTACCTATTGACACTCGAGACAGAGTCTCAGATGTAAGTGTGGAATCATGTGTGACCTACCACTTGCATCTCTTAATATCTCCCACAGGCTTCAGATGAAGAGGCAAATGAGGTTGGGGCCGCTGCAAGTGATGCACCTATACTATCAGGTTATGCGGTGCCTCATAACAACTCACAAATGGGAGAGAGCTCAGAATCTGTGCAAGGGTAAGCCATGATTCACATCAGAGAATTGATCTGAGACTGAATCCAACTTACAGGCCTACCACTGAGCATGGAGTGGGCAGTGCTCTCACAGATCAGGAGGTTGCTGGATGATGAGGAATAGGCAGCGGTGCAAGCAGTGGAGTCTGCAGAGTAGAAGTTATGATTGTCAAGACCATTTCTCCAGAAGTGTTCTGAAAAGCGAACTGCTTTGTTTGCAGGTCACCCAAGATTTGATAATTTTGATTCTATGTTCTGTTTACCTTTGTACTTGTATGCGACTGGGCTCGGACAAGAGGCTGCAGATTATTTTTGGAGATGTTCATGCATTCATTGGACTGAGCTACGTAGATTGCATGTAAATCATCCCGACACCTGCACATATGTGTTAGCTACAGTAGAACGGTCCACACAAGACTCAAGGCACTTACCAGATGCAACACAAGTATCTGCTTCGCAACTCGCGAGCCTTTCAAAAAGATCACGGGCAACTCGACCATCCTACTCCATCTAACGCACTCGCATTGTCAAGTTGACTTGTCGCACCTACAGGCTGCCCTCGAATTCACGCAGTGGTTGCGCTTAGGGATCGTCGTCAAGTTGCTGTCACGCTGCGGAATATCATTATGACGATGAAGGAAGCGAGACGTGTCACCGCGTTCGACGCTTGAGACCCGCCATCACTCGACGGACTCGTGACAGCCGTAAGGTTGTGAGTATCTCGATTGAGATTGTTTGAGCCCGAAACTCCGCCACAGAATGCCGGCGACGTCAACGTCATGAGCCATGTACACATAGTCGAACTTGTGCTGCGCATCACGAGCAGTCAAATAGGCCGCTCTAGGAAGATACTTAAAAGTCAGTCGGCATGAATATGGGTATACACACTTTCACTGGAAATGGTGGTAGGAGGGACGACGTACCAAACTACCTCGCGAGTCCCGAAGCTCGCGTTATCCTTGTCAGGCCACCCCTTCCGGGCGGCATGCAGCGCGACCAGGCTTCAACGTTTCAACGTTCGAGATTGTTCGTATCTCAATGGGGTTCCTAAACATACTGAGCGTTACGTGCTCAGGAGTCTATGTCCTCTCTCTGTAACATCCGCGCCACCTGCAACGACCGAGGCCACAACGTATGAGCTTGCTCCCGTGGTAGCCATCTTTGTTGAGGACTCGTGATGAGGGGCGTCGAGAGATGTGTTCTCGATGTGGTGTGACGCTTTGACGTCTGAACACTTGGACCATGATGTAACGCGGTGAGCCTTTGTCGACGCGTCGACGACGAGACTGGGAAGGGCAGGTTCGAGTTACCGGGATGGTACGCGTGTTCTGCATAAGGATTCCCGAGATGCGAGGATTGCTGCCTAGAGAGAGGCAACAAACTCAGTGTTCATGTCGAGTACAATGAACTGGACGAACGTACGTACTGCGTTGTTCGTTGCCACAAGTCCCAGGCTCTGACGCGCGTTATCCACCTTTTCGCGTATCCTCTGTCTCATGTGCTTGTAACCATCTTGATGGAAAGTGCTGGGAGGGAGAAGGGAACGAGGCTAAGCCAGGATGAGAAAAGGTGACGACCAAGGATGGTCGAGAGAGTACGGAGTGGCGAACGGCTGTCGAGTTTTTGTGGATTGCCCCACTAACAACGAGTAGGAATGTATCCCGTACATGCGAGTTCTCCTCTCAATAAAACAGCCCAGCCGCACGTAAAGGTCCTAGATCGGTGTCAGTGCTCGCGTCACATTCACAGTCAGTAAGCGAGATGGACGTACTGCCGTCAGCTCTTGCTCGTTGAGATGGCTCTTCGACCACGTCCATATCTGCATAGCTCTGCGCTGGTTCGACTCGGTGCATGCTGAAGCTGGCAGGGGAAGGTAGTGGGTGAAGTGAAGTGGCCGATGGTGGCAAGTCGGTCGAGCTGATGGATGTCAGTACTAGTGTGAACGCTCGGTCCGGACTCCGACTCCCTCTCTCATCGACGACCACCACGACCTCCATCGACTACAACCCACCTACGCAGGATCGACAAGCCTGCTATACATTTGAAATGAGGGGGTACGAGTGCCGTTATCATTGATGTGTCGACCGTCGACTAACCGTTCCTCTTCTGACAGCAGCTCAGCACCTCGCCTTCCCCAACTTCTGCGATAACCACGGCCAGCCCATGGCCACCGGACACCTCACTCGTCTATAACCCCTCGATACTGCACTGCCCAGACTCGCCAGATACCACGATGTCCCCCTCCATGTTGCACCCCTTCAATGTATCGCCCAAATTGGGGAGTCCTGTGCTATAAGTATACTCTCGTTCGGGGGGTGGATTCCATGGCTTAGCTGTCGTCTCACTTGTATCTAAGGGCCCACTCGCTGGATCTGGATATTTCATGAAAGCCATGGACGCTGTACGGCTTGATTTCGTAGATGCGGAGTGAAGTCGGTAGGGCGAGGGAATATAGGTGCGTGTCCGTCGCTCTACTCCACGCCTGTCGTTCATCGTCTCTCCTTCAGACAGCATCGTTTTGTCTCCACCTCAAAGGCTCGCAAATCGGTTTTGGCATACATTACTTGCCCTTTCGTCGATCTTTGTTGTCTCTCCCTAACCCCGTCTTGCCACACTTCGCTTGAGGAAGGTCTAACATCCTGGGCCATGTCTCACCCGTCATCATTCCGCTTTCATAGCCCATCAGGCTACCTCACTGGCATACTCAACCGCACGCGCGAAGCCTCTTCACTTTTACCCACAAAATTTCGGTTTCCTCAAGCTCATAACACGCAGATCTCCCAAGACGCTGCTTCGGCAAATCGTACGGAGGACCAGCCCTGCTCCTTCAAATCCGGCAGTTCTCTTTCACCGTACCTCGATGCGGCTGTCGCTTGGTTGACTGCAGTCACGATCTCAGTGAGGCGTGGCTCAGTGACTGGGCGATGCGTCGACGCACCTCCATTCAGCCTAACGCTGGGCTCTAGCGCATATCGGGGGTTCCATATGCACCCTTGGTAAGTAACTCAAAGATCTTCGTTTTACTTGGCTTCTGATGCAATCGTCAGTTACTTCTTCGTCTTCGTAGAATGTGATCGGGTGTCGCTTCAAGTCGAGAGTCGTCGGTTACCGCAGGAAGACCACACATTTTTCCTCCTGTCTTCGCCACGTTAACATCAAACCCTCGCAGCAAAACAAACTGGCAAGCTCCTCCTCGATTCGGTCTTCTCGCTCACTCCACACCGTACGACTCGTACTAGATAACGCCTATCCTATGCGCTGGCCCTTCGAGTCCTCACTCACGCCAGCGTGTTCATTAAGCCTTACTCGATCGAACGGCGGAGAAAACAGGCCCCCTCACTCAATAATTGCTCGCCACACGGGTTAGTTGCGGTGTATTCGGTGGGATCGACCAGTCGAAAAGTTTCGACAAGTGACGAGGTACGTTCCTAGTGACATCACTCACGTGTAAAACCTGAATTCTTGTTTAATATATGGGTAGAACGTCTACCATGCGCCCAGGACCACCACACGCAGACGACCGTGGAATGAAGGCCTCAATCTCAAAACGTCCGCCGTCAAAGTGTTCTTTCGTCAGCTCGAATAAGATCGCGACGACTGTGGATGCGTTCGAGCGCAGAATCACACTCCCAGCGAGACTGTCGACCCCTGGAATTTTCACTGCATTTACCTGTTGCACCCACTCGCGGAACCAATTTTGTTGGATCCTCCACTACCCACGCAGTGCCTCAACCTCTGGTAGCCAGGTCTCTCGTGCCTCTCCTTACACCAGACACGCTTCGTTGCCTTCCACCATC
>JAXQGX010000655.1:0-12626 GCA_037040455.1 Irpex sp. P115-07
TAAGTTAGGAACTTAAAGTTTGTTTACTCTTTATCTAACCCTTTTTGGATATGAAAAATAGTAGATTAGACGTAGTGAGAGCGCATCACTGGCCACTCCGGTGCTCATTGCCACGTGGAAGTTTCAGCGTCAACGATAAATAGGGCCAACTTCAACTCGACCATCTTCATGTATCTGCTATACACGTCCACTGCTGCCCAACATTCGATGCTAGTCTGCCCCTGTAATACTCAATTTTAGGTGACCGTCAATGTTTTTTCCAGCTCTGCTCGCCATCTTGCAACCAATGGACGCAACGAATATTTACCTCTCGGACACGTATAGTCTGAGTGCTCACACCGTGTATCCATGCTGCTTCGCCATGTGAATGCTTGCACAGACGAAGAATTGAGTTTGATTGGCAGCGGATAAGGAAGGTTGCTGCCGTCATCGTATATGGTGCGTACGCATCCTCCTCTTTTCAAAAGGGTTCTCACCTGTTAACGTTACATGCTCACGAATTTAGAGCAATACGAATTACAATGACGTATTCACAGTCAGTCGTCCTGTAAACCGCAAGACGTAACACTTGAGAAACGGTGAGCCCTGTACTTGCTCGACCTGTGACCCGGAAGTCCTCCTTGCATTGATGAGCAAATACTGGCCCACAACTCGTCGCCCGTGTACCCGTCAAGTCTTGCCTGGCGGCTCTTAACGCATCCCTTACGTTCTCCAGCAAACGTTGAGATGATCACGAGAAGAGGTCGGCTTCAATCTACGTGTCATGGATGGCTGTATTCACTACGATGAACTCGTGTGCGTGATCTACGACGTCGGCACTGCCCTAGGTAAGCATAATCATGGGATTAGCCACCTACTCACTTCTTGGTGCGTTCATCAGCTGGATTCGAA
The DNA here is from genome assembly GCA_037040455.1 of Irpex sp. P115-07. Lineage (NCBI taxonomy): Eukaryota > Fungi > Basidiomycota > Agaricomycetes > Polyporales > Irpicaceae > Irpex > Irpex sp. P115-07. Next base: position 892 of record JAXQGX010000655.1, read on the forward strand.
GACCCGTATCATGGCGCTGACTGAGAGCGTTTGTTTCGACGAATAGGTAACTGCAGATCATGCATCTAGAGCTATGCAAGGAACTGTACATCAATCTTCAATCAATACTTCTGACTTGCGGACCGCACATGCCTTTACAGTGCAAGGATGGCTGCATTCTGACGGATGGTTTTACGATACAGAAGACGTGGTCCTCCCTCGTTGTTCATATTCTGACAATAGGACATACACGCATGAAGCAAAGAGCCAAGCGAGGAAACATCGATAACAGCAGAACGTCTGGATCCTCCACTCGCCACTGTCGAGCTATATCATGACTTACGACTCATTTGTTTGGAAGTATCAAATATTCCGTATCTGTCAACCGTGACTGAATCTAACTGAATAGCGTCGAAGGAACAGCCACCCCTCCTTTGCGTAAATTCCAGGGCAACCACGCCTCGCATCAATAAAACACTGATGCCCATCCGCTCTAACAGCCAGCTTTAGATCGTATTAAATGGTCTCCTACTAATAACAGCGTTTTCGACGCAGTTTTCCTCCATCCGGGTCGCATTCGATAACATGTAGGCTGTTCACTTTCCTCATTCTTTGATCTTCTATCATTTGCCATCTATGAGCGTCCCCCTCATGCCCGACAAACATACTCGATTCCATTCAATCCGGGCCCTTCTACACTTGAGGCTAGACAAGGAAAATGTGCAGCAGCGTTAGTGCGACGCCTCGCTATATATACCAAGTATGATTCACTTTGTAGCGGCAGCAACACCATGTTCTCTCCCACCGGTCGCCTCGTGGCTGCGTGCATTGCTCTCGCATCTGCCGTGTGCGCCACAACACTACCCCGTCTCGTACCTTCTCGCCGCGCGGGCCAGTTAGTCAGTCGCGGGCTTGATCTTCTGGTACCGAAGCAGGAGGCCATCTTGAGCTACTCTACTGGTGAGTTTATTGTGCTTCTACATGTACATACCCTGTCTAATGCGCTTTTATTGCAGCGCCACATCACCCACCCGCAGCCAATGTGGCGTTCATTGCTCATCCCGGCATACCGATCCTCCTGCTCGAGGACATTGAGTTCGTGTTAGAGGAGATCGTATGCTCCTCGCCACAACAAAATGGCCGTAATCTCGCCGTTCGCTTCGCGGTTGAAGATGCTTTTCAGGCCGCCTTGGACAGTTGGTCCACACTCGACGAGTTCATCATTCTCACGGCCCATCATGGGTGCAACTCTTATGGTGACCGCGGCTCATGGAGGTAAGGTCTCTTGTCTTGCGAAGAGTTTCATATTATATTAATCAGCTTCGTTCTCATAGGGCCGTAGCCATTGTGGCTGATACCCCAAGCCTGACTATCACCTTGACCGTCGAGCCCATCTCGATGCGAGAAGTTGGTCGTTCGTTCAGCGTACGTTACGATCACACTGGCGGTTCGCATGACCTACTTTCCCGTAATGAGATGGCGAAGCGAGATGTCCATTCGTTGGACCGCGTCTTTACTTACGCATACAACCCTGCCATCGACGAACGTCTCCAACTTTTCCCATTCCAGGATCTTCAAATTGCCGAATCACTTGTCCAGTACGTACTACATCATCATCTGCAAACAATATCTTACGAGTCTACCGGTTACATCACGTCAATAGGCAGCTGGACGACGCCAATCTCAACCTTACGTGCGTCGGCTGCTCGTTGAACACCAACGTCTCGCTCGGACTGCACTTTGATGTGGACATCGGCGATGCTTCGTGCACCGTCACCAATCAGAGCTGCTTCACGCTCAACCAAGCGGCGATGAACTTCACGGTGCAGAATATGAATCTCACGGCAGCTTTGGAAGTTGCGCTTGGGAAGGAGCTATCCGCGGCGGCGAATTATAGGTCAGCGAATTGCGTCAGACAATTATCGAGTACACCTAACGTCTTGTTCTGCTTTTAGCATTATACGTGTTCCCGTTGCCCCAGCACTTTCGGTAGGTCGTTCTATCTAAGGATGCCTCTGTGAGACATGTTTACTAACACAGCCTCAACCCTCAGATTCCAAATCTCATACAACTCAGTCCTGCCATCGGACTTGGTGTCGAGTTTAGTTTGGATGTCGCTGCTGGTATTAATTTTACTTATGGCGCGAGCGGATCCGTAAGTACGCTCCTGCTATTTCGATATGAATTTCTACCAACTGCCAATTTTTGAGTAGATTCCCAGCGGCGCGTTTGCTTCGGTCAGTCTCATTGACTCGAGTGGGCAATTTAATCCTGCTGTGCGTGCTGATGGGTGGTAAGTGCACGTGTTATTTGATATAGGTGGATTGGTCTGACCACTGAGTGGTGTTTGACAGGGATGGTAGTGGTGTCGACCAGATCCCTTTCCGTGTCAATGATGGTCAGTTCACCGTCACCACGGGCTTGTCATTCGCACCATTTGCTGAGGTGCCGTTCACAATCCGTAAGTCGCGGCTCCTCCATAAAAGCACAACGAATGCTGATTCATATGTCTTTTAGTGGGTACTGGTGCTGTACTACGCATCAACCAAAATCTCCCTCTAGTCAGCGCTACTGCCTCTCTCCATACCTCCGTCACTCGCACATGCGACACAGTAGGACCCGATGACTTCGAATCCTTCGGTACAGCCTTTCTCGTTGGTGCCGGCATGGAAATCAGCACCGTTGCAGAGCTACTGCTTGAGAAAGGTCTCTTCTCAGACCAAAATATTCCCGACTCCTGGGGCATCAAGGTGTTCTCGCACGATCTTCCACTTGCACCTACGCTCGGGGTGAACACATCGACGTGTTTCGTTCTTAGCGATGACGGCCTTCACACCAACACGACGGTGAACACGACTTCCGCGCAAGTGCTGAACCAGGTCCTCCCCGGTGTGCCGGCACCTACGGGGACGATGTACCCTGCCGCGATTGCAGTTCCGACTTGGGATATGGCAAAGATCGAGTCATATTACAGTGCCAACGGACATCTTCCGACGAATGTGAACTATGATCAGATGGCACAAGCGACGACAGTGCCCACGGTAATCCAGGCGGCGGTATCGAGCGCTGCTTCTGAGCAGGCTGCATCTGCCACTGCCAGTGCAAAGTCTAGCGCACCAGCTAACATTGCCGCCGGCACAGGCACTAGGACCTCCATCGTCGCCTTTGCTGTTGGCTTGGGCGCAGTGCTCATTTGGGTATAGCTATCATCACAGGGAGCTCACACTATTTATACAAGAACTCGGATGGATTGTGCTATTTATTTTGGCCGAGCTGTACGCATTTGGTAATTCGGGTGTTGTGTCTTTCTTCCTTCGCTCGTTTCGTGTTGTACTGGGACAGAACGTGTATATTATAAGACTGACTCGAGCTGCGGACAGCTACCAAAAATGTTTGTAATTTATGACGATCAACAATTTATTACATTACAACTATCTCTTCCTCTTTGGAATACTGAACACGCACATTGAACAGTGTGCATAAGTGAACGTTAAGATCATCAGGTTTGGCTCGTCAAGCCGTGCGTACTTGAAGGCTAGCGTTGTGTCCAGCCACAATGATGAACACGCAAAGCGTGAGTCACTGCCCTCAATAGTGGCCGCGGAGGGGTAAGAGAATCAACACTAACCTTCCCGACCGCTTAGTGCACCGAATTTGCGAGCCACACGATGTGGTAATAACGTCAATGGGGGTTAACATAAGGGAATGAACACCTTGAAGGATCCCGGTGACATCTTTCGACGTCCAGGGGTTGCGTAGCTTCCAACAGATCACGAACGCCAACTCCTGCCAGTTGCATACATTGCCAGACGTTGATGTTGCATCAAAATGCTCTGTGTGATCGAGAAATGAGTGCACCTTCGCTCAGGCGCTGTAAATGAAATATATCGCATGAGAGTGATGCGTGTAGATCATTCGCACGACGGATGGAGGCGTAGTTGATCCATGGAGTTAGCAGTGAGCACCGAAAGCAGATGTCGTATACTTAGTGTGATGGCCGTAACACGACGGTAGACCCGCGCAACGAATCGTTCACATTGACAGCTGATGTTTGATAGGGTCGTTTTTGCGGGGTAAGTGATGACGCCTTCAAGCTTGAGGTGCTCGACAAGAAACACAAATTGCCGTGTGCATGAAAACTGGAACGATATGATTGGACGTCGATCCATCGTTTGCTTTCTATCGCGCCGGGATACGGAAGGCAAAAGAGGTGGTCCGTGGGAGACCGCACTGCGTAACCAGTGTCGTCTTTCCCCTGGAAAGATGTCAGAAAAGCTGACGAATAAATGTTTACTTTTTCGGCGGCTTTTCGCTCGGAAAGATGTGTTCTTTTTCCTCCATGTTTTCCTCCATCTTTCTCGAACTGTATTGAATTCCGACATTTGTATCTACCTTTATTCGGACTTTCTACTCTGGAAAAGGTGAGTACAAAGTAAGTATTTTTTCTGGCATATTTTTCGATATACCTCTTGTTTTTCCTTCGAAAATATGACACTGGTTACGCAGTGCCGGTAAGAACAGGAATTTGCCCTGAGTGACTTGACCATCCCCAACCTCGATATGGAGGCCTTGTAAAACTGGCACGATCAACCTAAGCGGCGTGAAAATAGGGCTCGTAAGTCATAAAATCACTTACACATAGGCAATAGTCGAATGACGACTGCACACACCATTCACCGCTGCAGAAAATCGCCCTCCAACTTCTTCAAATGGCAAGAGGTTTGGTCCGAGACAAAATTATACCCTCGGCCATGGAACGAGCCGCACCTACGGTACTTATCAGCAGTAGAGCACAGCGAGGGCTGATGCAACCGTTTGTCAATGATAAATGATGCCCTCACCTCACTCTGCCACCGTAACCAGGACTCCGACTTTCATGGAGATGAAACTTGAGATAGGGATTTGATTCGACCTCTATGTCGGTGATGGTAAACTGACGGATCAAAGAATCAGTCCAGTCGTAGTGAGCTGTGCTCTGGGTTGCGATAAGGATTCGTCTGCAACGATTACGAAGCCTGTAAGGGAGAACAGGACATCGTAGTAAATGTACATACTGTGAATTTGACATGGAAGACAGCTCACCACTGCTCTAGAAAGGTCACTCTCCAAAGTCGACTCTAAATCGACTTCGGCGGGGGACCATTCGTCGCCAATGACATAACATATCTTTTAACCATGACAAATGGCATGATGTCTCTTACCAAAGTTGTTTGACGTGTGTGAATAGCGAGGGTTGATGATATAAACCGAACGCTCGATGTCTACTGTTGAGTTGATACCGTCTCGAAAGTCGCAATGGTGGCGTGCGACCGGAGGGCTAACCTCCGAGGATGTTAGATCTTCAGAATGCCTGTCTTCGGCCTCAGGTCAGTCGTGCAAACCACGTAAGTTGACTACCTAACACCTAGAGAGCAATATGACTCCCGGCATCCCCGTTTGCACGCTGTAGTCCCGGGTGCAATGATATCCTACGTTTGCATATGGCCACCAAATAGGCCTTTAGAAACAAGGAGACTAGAAGCAGGATAATCAGTGTACGGGGAAGGGGGACCCGCATGAAGCCGGGAGGATACGTACGCACGTGTAGTTGTTGTTCTCAGACGTTGCCAAAGGGTATCGTAGTGTTCGACATTGCCGGAGATGGGAAGGATGCCATGCACACAAATAGAGCGAGCATTTTCTAGCCGTAGCTCGCCGTTGTTCAGAGTCGTGCTTCTATGTCTGTTAGTACCGCGTGCATAACCAAGCTTTCAGAGTTTGAACGCTCGCCGAGTCTATATATCAAGAGCGAAGAGCTTGACGATACGAGTACATCTTCGCAAAGCTTCGAATCATCTGAAGTTTTGATCGATAGACCATGAGCGGAGGGTCTTATCGCACATACTCACTCACCTGTGAGAAGCTTCTAACACAGTAATTATGATTAGATCGAGGTCAGGTCCTAAGGAAGGGTACTCCACATGGATTGTCGGGCGTTCGAAGCGCGTGCCAACGTGAATATCCGTGAACTCTGTCATGGGCATACTCTGGGGTGAAGACGGTGAGCCGGACGCCCGGAAGGCCTGAGTCTTGACGACGCTATTCTTCGATCTTTCAGATCTGGAAGCTGCATAATTGGGCTATCTCGACCTCGAGTCTATGTGAACAATGTTGTGAGTGTTCGAAAGAAGGCTGAAGCTTGTGATCATCCGTACTATTCGACATGGTGCATCGTGTGAGGGACCTAAAGGGGTCTGCTACGCTGTGTCGAGACCATGATACCGAAAGGCAGCGCATGGCGGAAGCTCGAAGGTAACGTTATTATTTCAGAGCAGGTGTGGACATCGCCTTCTAGTGCAAATACAAGTTCAATATTTGACGCGCCCATCGAGAACACCAAAATGACTCGCCTTCACGATACCCATTGTCCCCGAAACGTCTACTCGAGTTCTTCCAGGCATGACCTCGTTTGTCTCGGACACGTGTACGGGGCGGGCACTCAAAGTGACGGTGCATGATATGAGGGGAGCTCATGTGGGCGGACCACAAGATCTCGCATTTGCAAGCGTCATGCACTCGTGGCTCGGTCGATCTAACTTTCTTAATCAATAGCTTATTCCATCAGTCAACGTCTGAGATTTCGCTTACGCGTAACGTACTTTACACTTTCTTCATTTGGCTATACCCCGATGTTTCTTCGTAGACGCAACTCATCTTGAATGGCCTGGTACGGAAGCCGTGACCGAGATACTACTCCTCCCGAGACCGTGATGAGGTCTTGACGCTTCGGCGCGATACTTCGACGTACATCCATCAAGCAACTCCGCTGCACGTTTTTCGTCACGTCCAGCTCCTAATTCCGACAAACATGCGGGACCGTAGTAGCGTGACCAGCTGACTGTTCACTGCTCCGGGTGCGCAAAGTCCTGTCACGCTCTTGCTGCGTACGCAGGTTCGAAGCTGGGTGTTGTGGATGATTGAAGCAACTGAGATGGAAGGGCTGATGAATGATTGTCAACGTCGGTAGTTGAGCACGACCGAGTACCCGATGTGGGTATACTTACCTACTCAGTTGGTGTGCCGTAGCCTGTGGCGTTTGTGGTCGTTTGTGATGAAGAAGGCGCATCACTGCCTCATCGGGATAAAGTCGGTCCGGCATTTCCCATTCGGATCGTGCCGAACCTGTGTGGGTGCAGTGTGGCGTGGGTTGACTGTGGTATGCACCAGCCTCGTAAGTACTTGTGGTGAACGTCCTCGTCAAGCTACGCAACCGCGCTATAAACAAAGAGTACACTGTACATGAGTGCGTCATCGTCGATCGATTATTTCTGCTGCGTACCGCGAAGTGGAAGAGTTGAATGCCGCACGCCGCAGCCGCAGCGCACCCACAAACCCACAGCCTGAAGAACCCACCTCAGCCCCTTTGCAAAGAATCACAGAATCGCCGGCGGTTCCAACAAAGCGTGTCTTCTCGAGGCTCGTTCCATCGCAAATCCTCCGGTGACTTTCACAAAGCGACTACCGTGTACCGTCTCCCGAGCACCGCCAACGGTTGATCTTACTGCAAGTTGACCGGTGCCGTTGGTACTGGGACGCCTACGCTCCACAGCTCCTGAACGTTGAGCTCCTGTATCGTAAAGTATGTTAAGGCTCCGAGTTGTAGTGGTACGTACACTCAAAGAGATCGAATTCGGTTCGGAAGAAGCTGTAATCGTCACCGCCGTCCCGAGGCCGACAAACCCCTGTCGACACGACTTCCTGAACATCGCATTCTCCAGTGGTCATGAACGAGGGAAGCCTGAATTTTCGAGTCAGCTCGTAAATTCCTGCAGTAACGTCGGATGTGAAGCTTCTATGAAATGAAACATACAACGCGTGACCGGGAAGCTGACGACGCGAGAGCCTGCATTCTCACGAATTTTGGAAATGTTCGGTGAATTCTTCATGTTCGTGCCTTCACTTTACTGCAATACCGAGGGCTTCGAAGCATTGTTGGTGGGAGGCGTGTTCGCTAGTACGTCATACGACGAAACGTGTTGCGCCTGGCCATAGATTGAAGTAGCAGAAGCCCCGCCGGGCAAGTCGTCGAGAGCTTTAGAGAGGAAGACGAAGCAGAAGAGATCAGGAGACTCGGTGTACGGAGGAGGGTTGAGCTCGATGCCTAGTTACAGTCCGAGGTTATACTAGAAGTATGGGTGTAGCCAGTACTGAAGGATATGTACCTTGCAAGCATGACTGGGCATATGACGACATGAGACTCACCTTCTCACACCCTTTGAAAATACTCGGCCAATTCTTTGTGTTCGTGCCTTCACTTCACTTCAGTGCCGTGAGCTTCGATGGGCTCGGCGGGTTCTACGGTGCGTCATGCGACGAAAAGTGCTGTGCCTAGCCATAGAGTCGTAGAAGCCACGTCGGGCGAGTCGTTGAGATGTGCGGAGCGGAAGGCTACAATGAAAAAGAGCGGCTTTGTCATGATACCACGACCTTCTGAGCCAGGCGATTCGACGGTACGTCATACAATGAAATGTACAGTGCCTGGCTTGAGGGTACCAGGGAAGCTTCGTCGGACATGTCGTTGAGAGCTTTGGAGCGGAAGAGGGAAGCGGAGGGCTAGACGGTTCGCTCCGTGTAAAGAACAGAGGAAGAGTGGGCTTTGCATCTGGATGTAGCATTGTCAGCTGCCAGTGAATAGTGTATACCTCTGGTTCTCTCCATGACGGAGTAGGGTCACCCTAACGACCGCAGAAGGACGTATCACCTATCCAAAGGGAAGCCAGGTCAGTAAATGCTGTCATGAATAGACCCACGCAGGACCACCGTATACACTCACGTACTTTTATACTGATTTCTCGGGAAATAAGAACCACGTCAAAGCACATAACAGCCGTTAATTTGACGTTACGAGAGCTGAGGTCACGGCCGAACGTTGGTCAGGAGGCGGAGCTCCAGTAGATAAACAGCCACTCGGCGGAACAGAACGAGGAGAGGAGAGGGAAGATAACAGACAGAGATAACGATTACTTTTTCAAGTTCATGCGATTGGCTGTGTGGTGACGATGAACCTAGGGTCGTCAATGACATGTTGCGATAAGGTGATTGAGCGGTTTTGATGGCCAATATTCAATGACGTCCAGCCTACTGGGTTAGTTTCGACGGGGAGTGCATACATGGCACACCAATGCTACTTACCTGAAGAGCTACGTGGTCAGTATACGCACGTACGTACCGCCAGTAAACTCCTGGGATATAAGAGACAAAGAGAAAAAAAGCGAGTGAGTATATGCGCATATATATCGTTCAAAACGAGCAACTACCCACGGGATACCTCCATAATCACAGCTACGGCTCTCCGTCCTGGCCATGGACCGACTCTCGCACATCCTCAAGTCCAAATCGTCACGTATCCTGACAAGTTAGTTCGCATCTATCGAGGATGGTAGTGGCGGAGGAGATTTGCGTGTTAGGTTGGTTCGATGTGTGATGGGAGCCCTCGACTCGTAGGTATTAGCAGCTGTTTGATTGTAATTAGTCTGCTAAGGTAGTTTGGGGTGAAGGTAAGTAGAGTGAGACGTTGAGTGAGTGATGTGCATGAGTGAGTGATGTGTATAGCTGAGTAGTAATCAGTAAAACAGTATTGGTCATAAACAGCGCATACATACAGTGCACGTACCGATCGTAATATGATGCGTATCAAGTCACTCCTGAAGAGGCAAAATTGTCGATGAGCATCCTTATATGCGCATATAACCAGCTGCAGTAGAAGTAAATCTCAGCTACGCACGGCCATCCTACCAATACTTACCTCCACGGCCTCACCTACGGCTCTCCGTCCTTGACCGACTCCGAATCTCGCACATCGTATCCTGACACTCCAAACCCTCGTCAGTTCGCATCTATCGAGGACAACAGCGGCGGAGGAGATTTACGTTTTAGGTTCCTCGATGCGTGATGGGGTCCTCGACTCGCAACCAGTACTAGCAGTTGTTTGATAAGTAGCCCCGACCAACAACTAGCAGGTGTTTGATAGCCACAACTAGGAGATGTTTGATAGCCACGAGGTGATGGTCTCAGAACTGGAGGTTTAGAGTGAGTGATGTGTGATGGCGAGGAGGGATCGACGGGGTGACGTACGGAATGCTCTGCTTCGAGGATGCGTTATCGAGGATATAGTGTGATTGTGACTGTGGCCTGCGGGAGGTGTGTAGAGTCAGAAGGTAGAACGAGGGCGTATTTACGCGCATATACTTACTCGAAGTCAATCAGTCGAGGGGGAGGCAGACGACGAAGTCCCAGTAGTACAGAGCAAGTACGCCTGAAACTTCGACGTCTACTTCCCAACTTCCTCCACAATCACCGTGAGTTGACATTTACACCGCCGCCGCCGCCTCCTCCTCCGCCGCCGCCGACAGAGTATCCAAACAACTCGACTCGGGAAGAGTTGGTGAATTGGCACGTCGGACGTCGGGCGTCGGGAATTGAGTACCCGGTGACTCGGTGGCGTTCTTCTATCAAACCGGACCGACGACGCCACCAAGCGCGGCGCACCGAACGTCGAGCTCGAGTGATTGACAGGGTCTGTTCATCAGGCCTCAGGTGGGATGTAGTCTGTCAGAGTGAGTGAATATCGAGTTGAAAATCCGGCAGAAAAGGGCGAGAAAATGGAAGAAGATTGCAAGAGGGACTTGGAGGAGGAGGCGTGAGTGGACGAGACGATGGCGCAAGACGCTCGCTGAGTCCTGAAGTCGAATAATTGCTTGATCTTGTCTGCGTGGCCTGCGATCTGAGGGGATCTGAGTTGGAAGAAGGTCACGTCAGTTCGGGTTTGAGTTGCGACTTGTGCTGTATGAGATGAGGCGAAACGAACGTGAAAAAATTCAGAAGGCAAGTGAGGAAGAGGTAGGGTGACATGGCGACGATGAGCGGGATTGCCTCGTGTGCGGTCGTAGGTAGGGTGGTAAGATCTTCAAGGCGGATCGTCAGGCGAACGCGTACGTGAATTATTGGGTGTATTGTATACGGCACAGAGTTGTACATCAAGTACTTACGGAGAGAGAGGATCTACGTAGAAACACGAGATACGGAAGGAGGGGAGACGGATTGTGACAAGGAAGGCCTAGGAAGGCAGACGAACGAATGATGGATGATCACTACATATTCAATATGTATTAGTGGATCTTTAGCTCAGATTCAGATGCCAGGGCAGGAGCTCGAGAGAAGAGGGCGACGAGAACTGTCGATGTCTGTGGTTGATTGGCCATGGGTGTTTATCTGGCGGCAGGCTGATGGACCGGAGTCTTTCTGAGGGTGACGCGTACGCGAACAAATGACTGGAATTCGGATATGTATACGAGACTCGGACAAGTAGGAGCAAGAAGAAGATTGTAAGGCGGAAGGAAGTCAGCTGGACGAGAAGATGGAAGTGACGAAACATTGGGAGGGAGGAGGAACTGTATCCGGGGACGACTCGGGCAAAGTACAGTGATGATGGCGAAAGTCAATCGAAGGTAGACTGGGAGTGCAGGGACGTATTAGAGATCGAAGAGAGGTGTGGCCGCGCTTGGGATCATTGCGTGTTGATGAGCTTCGGACGACGAGCAGAGCCACAACACTGGCAGTTGTCTCATCGTCAGTATCGTGTCGTCGTTGTCGTCGTCGTGGTTAGTGGCCACGGGACTAGTCAGCGAGCTTACGCGGCTACGAGTGACAACGGAGATGGCCAGTGTCGGGAGAAAAGGGGGATGGAAGCGTCAGGCCCTGGGTCATCTGTCTCATGA
>JAXQGX010000656.1:0-13348 GCA_037040455.1 Irpex sp. P115-07
TGTACGAAGAACCGCCTAGCCGCCATAGCTGCTCACCCATCATAGATCAGCTGCTTGCGCTTATATCCTCGCAATTTACAGACAAACGTTACCAAAGGGCCTTTCATCTTGAGGAGGCCCTTCCTCAGACCATCAGCGAGAGTGAACTTCACCAGAACCTTCATCTCCTCAACCTCCAACCTCCTCTCCGTCTCAGACTTCTACTGCACATCTCCTATCACAGCAATAATGTTCTGGATACCACAGTTCCTGTGGCTTATGGGGATCTGTACGGGGCTTTATACAGCTATACGCGGTACAGACCACGGCCTTGCTCAAGCTTTGGGTGTGGCTAGTGCCCTTTGCGAGCACCCAATCTTGTCCTCTGTCTGGTGGATGACATGTTCAGCACTCAAGGAAGGGGGTAGTACCTGCGTTGCGACTCCTTCACCGGGGCAGAATTGCTCAGTCGACAGCCACACAACGCATACCGCTCCTCTTGAGTACAAAGGCCTTGTGCCCTTCTTGATAGACGCCGAGAACGTACTTCGTCAGGCGAACGGCATCACCACTGCAAACTCAACCCTCATTGCGGCACTAATCCTCGAGGTCATTCAAGATTCCAAGAATGCGACTCACTGGGAAAATGGAGTTTTGACCGGATCTTACAGCACAGTGGAATAGTGAGTTTCTTCTCCAGAACCATGTGGCACCGCTATAAGGGAACTCAAACCGTCTCTGCATTCCTCTAGCTTTGAAACCACGCAAGTGCATGTTGCAGACGTTTATACCAACTGTAAGGGCTTTATGGCCTTGCTACCATTCTTTCGTAGTGAGAGCTGCGACTCCTCCCCGGCTGCGGACAAGGCGCGATTAACATCGCTTCTCCTCGCATCGGTTGCCAACCACATCAAACCGCTTTCTCAACAATCGAGAGAAGCTCGAGAGGCCGGAAACACACTCGTCGAGACAATCCGTAGAGCACGGTCTGCGATAGCGGAGTGCCTTCGCTTTGCACACTGGAAGAAGTCGAGGCTTGGACATATGGGAGGGTACTATTTGGGGGAGCGAAGGAAGATTGAGGCGCAGAAGCAAGAGATTTCAGTTCTGGAAAGCGCTGAGATGGTTCTCTCAGCTGGGCAGTCGTACCTGGTAAAAAGGCTGGTCCAATATGCTCGCTTAGAGAGCGAGGTGGCTGGCGTGGAAGGAGAGCTTGTCATCTACGGCAAGGGCTCCTTTTCACCGCAGGAATTGAGCGAGGCGATTGGTAAGACTTTGTTCAGAGTATTGTCCCCTATAATTGCGTAGCAATTATAACATTTCTGTGGCTTGAATCTCGAATGTAGCTTGGGACGTGAACCGAGTCTCACCATCTAATCTAATCTCTAATCTAATCTAGTGAGAAAGCGTCGCCTTTATCTTATCGCCTGCGGTGATCCGCGAATCCATGACGGTCAATTCCGCGTGGATCGATGATCGGCGGCTTAGAAAAGGAGTGACCCGATCAGTCTTTGACGATGGTTTGCAAACAATGGCTTTGTCTGGGACTGTGGCAGCTGGCAGCTGTGCTCCTGTTCCTCGCTTAATTCCTTCTCTCATCGTCCCCTAGTTGACCTTCTCTGCCGCTTGCGATGATACGCTCAGACCGACACTACTACGATGATTCTCGCTTCTTTGATATCATAGTGAGTCTTGTTTCCCTATAGTCCAGTATTTGCTAACCTAAGTGGCGTCCCAGGTTGGGTCTGCCCACTTTCGCGTGCCATTCGCCTTCCTTGCCGCTCTCTGTCAGGTGTTTCAGGACTGTAACACCTTGCCTGTCACTAGTGAAGATGACAATACGCACACCCTGGAGCTGCACTCTGTGACACCGGATGAGTTCAGAGCTTTCTTGGATTTCATGTTCAAGCCACAGTGCGTCTTTCATATCGCCCTCTGGATGTTCATGTCTGATTATCTTACAGCCCTATCAATCATTTCTCTATCGCCGACTTCGAAGCCATCCTCCGGCTTTCAGACATGTACGACGCTCCAAGTGGCATCGAGTTTGTGAGGGAGCATCTTCCGATCGGCGACGTTGATCCGGCGCGTCTCATGAGCCTCGCCCTCCGTTGGCAGGTATCGGTCTGGTTCTTGGCAAGCTATTGCAAGCTGGCGGCTTCGCCGCTGGAGATCAACGAGGAGATGAACGGATTTCCTCCTGCTATACTTGCAGCTCTTCAAGGCACTCGCAGCATGCTCGAGGGAAAGCGTCAGCATATCATAGATTGCAAGCCGGAACCTTATCGAAGCCTCGCCTACTCCGCCGGATGTACCCATCAGTCGAGGGGTACATGCTACTATTCTATGAGGGACATCTATAACACGTCTATCCACTCCTTGGTCGAGAGTTGGGGTGCCGCTGGCGAAATTATCAAGATTCTGCGAAGCGATGTCCACCGCAGCACCCTGTGCCGAGCCTGCTCCAAGTACTATGTGAACTCATACAGTCGCCCCTTTTTGACGGAGCTGAGGGAAACGGAAAAGGAGGCGAGGGACGCATTGTCTAGTCTAAACTTCCTCGATGCTGATGCTAAGTCAGTCCATTTACCGATGCGGTTGTTAGTGGGGGATGCGAATTGATGCGCTGTATCTGCACTCTTTTGTTTTGGGCGACTGGTACAGCGTTAGCTATCCTATGCTATACTGTACCAAATGCGATCTAACTTGAACATAGACCTCCGAGCTCAGAGTTATCTTATCTTATCATGACGCTCGAAAGAGGGATATCTGAAGCGCTCGCCTGTTCCGACTAAGTTTGAACATGAACAAAGGAAAAGCGTGGCCGTAACTATAATGAACGAGCGATGTGCCACCGCTGAGTCTCTGACTTGTACCACCACCTAGTACTAACCATATGTCATCTCCCCAGATGGAAAGCCATTACTACCTTGACTCGCGGTTCTTGGTGATGCAGGCAAGTCTCGATAGATCTTTGTGAATCCAGGTTTCACTGAGTTTTCTGTGTGTATAGGCAGAAACAACATCATTTCGACTACCTATCTCTCTTCTGACTCTTCGTTGCCCATCCTTTGCAAACTCTGTCACCATTCCAGCAGAGACAGATCTCAGCCTAGGACAATCGGTGGAGAACCCAGTGGTATTAGTTGGTGTGAAAGCGGTGGAGTTCGAGGCGTTTCTAGACTATTTATACCCACATCGGTGAGCATACAGCTAAGGATACTCATTTACTCGCTTACAGTGATACACATCGCTTTCATCAGTGACCTTCCTCCGTTTTCAACGGAGGGTTTGGAGGGTATCCTCAATCTGTCTCAGGTGTACTCTGTTCCAGACGGAGTTGAGTTTGCTAAGAACAGGCTGTACGCTGAAAAAAACAACATCCCTCCTGCCCACTTTCTAAGTATGGCTATCAAGTACCGAATGCCGCTCTTCTTCATGGACGCTTTCTCGCGTCTGGCCCACAACCCCCTTCATAATCTATCCTCCGCCGACCTCGACCTAATCCCTTCCTCAGTCCTCTGCAAACTGCTTGCGGTCCATCAGAGCATCCGTTCCCACCGTCAAGAACTCGTTCTTAGGAAGCCTGCGAGTTATCGCTATGGCCTTCATGCTGCTGGCTGTAGAAGAGGGTGTGTGTCCCACATGAGGGTTGGGTGGGACACGGTGGCAGTACCACTGCTCTTGAGCTCGGAGTGGTTTCCGGCTTGGAGGATCCACAAATTACTCATGGAATCCCTTCAGAGCTATGGCATTTGTCGGCCCTGTACCAATAGATATCGCCTCGCTTTTCAAGATATCCTGCCCAATGCCGAAAGCGAAATGTTCGTCAAAGCAAATGCGGAAGCCAGGAAAGCAGAAGGATTTGAGTACTAGGCGGACAAGGGGTGGGCGGGAGGCATTTTTGCGCTTTATAGATGCAGGCAGCTGATAAATATGATCAATGGTTATGGATTATACTCAGAATACTATTTCCTTCGTCCGTCGTCGAGTTGAGTCTGTCCGCTCATGGACTAGAACTTCTTCAGGCACCGATTAAGTTTAACCATTCCGATCAAAAGTCGATCATCACATCCCTGGCGATCGATCAACATGTGCGTCAGCGCCGGTGGGAATATAATCCGGATCCCCGGGTCAGTGGCGACTTCGGTTTGATCTCTGCTTTGCTCTCCAACACCCACCTTTCGTGCAGCCCTGCTAGCGAGTTAAAGGGGTTCAAGTATTTCTCCTTGACGTTGCATTCCTCCTGCGCTCATCTTCTTGGGGCTCTTCAACAATGAGAAATCGCTGAGTGATATGTTACGCGTGACTCCTTTGTGGGTCCGAAAAGCTCACCTGCGTCTCGTGGCACTACGGCTTCGTTGAAAGAACAAAGGAAAGGTTTGGCCTCATCTACAATTAGCGAGCAATGAAAGCCTACTCAGTCTCTCACTTGTACCACCACCGCAGCAATAACCAGATGCCACCTCCCCAGACCGAAAGCCATTATCATGTTGATTTGAGGTTCTTGATAATGAAGGCAAGTTCTGACAGTCGCAAATTGCATCCAAACTTCGCTCATGTTCGCATTGTCAGGCGGAAACAACTTTATATCGACTGCCTATCTCCCTCCTGACTCTTCGTTGTCCCTCCTTCGCAGACTCTGTCACCATTCCAGCAGAGACAGATCTCAGCCTAGGACAATCGGTGGAGAACCCAGTGGTATTAGTTGGTGTGAAAGCGGTGGAGTTCGAGGCGTTTCTAGACTATTTATACCCACATCGGTGAGCATACAACTAAGGGTACTCATGTACTCGTTATGTGACTTACGCTGACGCAGGTTGCTTTCAACAGTAGCCCTCGACCGTTTTCCGTTGATAGTTTGGAGGGTATAATCAAGCTGTCTCGGGCATATTCCGTTCCAGATGGATACCGTTTCGCTCATATAAAGCTTTATATGGAAAGGGAAAACATCTCCCCCGCCCGCCTCCTGAGTATGGCTATCAAGTACCGAATGCCTCTCATTTTTCAGAACGCATTCTCACGCCTGGCCCACAATCCCCTCCATAATCTGTCCGTCGCCGATCTCGATTTGATTCCTTCCTCAGTTCTCTGCAAACTTCTGGCGGTCCATCAGAGCATTCACGCCCATCGTCAGGACCTCTTTTTCCATAATCCTGTCCTGCATAGGGATGATACTCAAGCCGCTGGCTGTGGAAGGGGATGCGTGTTTCAAATGAAGGCTCGGTGGGATAGGGTGGCAGTACCGATGCTCTTGGGTAAGAAGTGGCAGGACGCTTGGACGATCTACAAAAGTCTTGTCAATGGTCTGGAAGAAGATGGGATTTGTCAGAGCTGTACTGCCATCTATGAGCACGCCTTCGAAGACATTCTGCCCAAGGCTGAAGGCGGAATACTAGTCAAAGCAAACAATGAAGCCACGAAGAGCGAAGGATTTGGCAGTAGGAGGTAGGAGTGGGAGCATATATATAGCAGACTGTTATAGAACGAGTACCCTTCTTACTACATACAAGGATCCATCCCTAATACCTATGCATCCTCTTAACCGGGAATACGAATTGCAAAGCTATAGTTTACTAAATTTCGACTTGAGCTGGGCATTCATTGAGCGGCTCGGTCACCTCTCTCGGCTTCTGGCTGGAAGGTCGTCAGGCATTGATTAAGTTAAGCATTCCGATCATACTGCGATCATCACTTCTCTTCGCACGCGTCAGCGCCGACGTGTCACACTGAGCAAATTTCATTCCACCGGCTTCATGTTTCCTTCCCATTTGTTTCTGGTTACACGCTTTCCTATCTACCATTACACCGGTCAAAGGGACTACCGAAACCCATTACAGACAGAAGCCATTACTCCCAAAGCTACTTCTACTGAAGGATGCTTGACCTCCAACTCATGCTCACAGCGCATACTTATGGAAGGGATTTGGGTAATCACAACTGACTATAGGCCACAGCCTGCCATTGTGCGTACGCCGAGTCCTCAAGACGTGCCGCAACGAGGCACACTGCACCTACAGCGCAGGTGAAAGGTGGGGAGGGATGTAGCGGGCTGGCTGGTTCTTAGTGCGCTTGGTTTAGAGAGGGATTGAGGGAGGGTAGGAAGGCTAGTCGACGCTCAGCGCTGACTGTCTGCAGCCACAGTCTGCCATCATGTGTACGCCGAGTCCTCAAGACGTGCCACAGCGAGGCATATTGCGCCAGCAGTACAGGTGGAGAGTGGAAGGCAGGTGGAGAGTGGAAGGCAGGTGGAGAGTGGAGAGAAGACGAGGGCCAGCTAGCTGAGCGGGCATCCGTTTTATAGGGTATGGCTCGACGCGACGCGTCTGTGACGCGTCGCCTGGTGACGCGACGCGAATGTGACGGGACAGGGTCGTACTTTGCTGAAGCGATTCTGATAGAACTGAAGGCGCATCAGTCTGTCTCTCTGGAGGCCGTGTCCCTATTTATGATTGGTCCATGGGTTGCGACTTACCAGCATTTGGAAGAGCTGCGCCCTCGCTATCTGGACAGCTCCGTCAAGCCTGAAAGCTTGAACTTTCGTACCCTTGTTGCTCTCGGAGGATGATAGCCGATGGGACTAGGCACCGACACGTGATGGTTCAATCTCGTTCGCGCACTCGGCCGCGGGCGTGAAGACAAGTTGTTGCCTTCACACAACTTGCCTTCACGCAGTCATTGCGCGGTCACTATGCCCATGCTTCAGGCTCTCAGGGGGTTTCTCTTCAAGAGCCCAGAGAAGATTTACAGAGTTATCTCTCCTTTTGACGATGACCCAGTAAGTCATCTGCGCCTCCGATCGCCCACCCTTGCTGATGCCTCTTTAGCCCTGTAAGACTGACTTGATCCCAGTGGACGAGAAACTGGGACCTAGTGGCTGCGCTGAGGTAAACGACACGCATCTAGAGTACGTGGCCAGTACGACCTGTAGTATTGTGGTGACTACTGTCGTCACTAGGAGTGAAACAAATCCTGAGGTGTGTACCGCTTGGTCCTACTTCCGCCTCATCTCACAATAATGCATAGCTGGACGATATCCTCAACCAGTGCCCGGTCTACGTCACCACTTCCGCTCCCGGTGCCAGGCCTACCACTGCCGTACCTTGGTCTCATGCATGCGTGTCCGCTCTTCGCAAAACATTATGTATCCACGGGGAATAAGCCATCTACGGCCCAGTGCACCTTCTCCCCCTTGCTATGTCCTCCTTGCATTCGCTGCCTTTTCATGGGCGCTGCTGTCCATCATGCTTTGCCCTCCATGTCTCTTCATGTCGCCAAACCTCGTTTTCTGATTTCTACTAATGCTCTGTTGCCTTCTTCATCATCTCTCCAACAAGTTGCCTAGCATGAAGTCCATGTTGTTTCGCTCTCGCATTCCCCTAGTAGTCCTTGGCTTTTTTAATCATGGGAGGATAGTCTGTTTGTATTTGCTCTGCACGCTTTAATTGTAATGTGAATCCTCGCAAGAACAAATAGAAGGAGCCTGTTCTGACGCAGCTAAGGCAAGGCGATTGCTTATAAATACAGGTTTGTCAGCACGCCTGGCAGATCAACAACGCGGGTTTCTCCGGCCAACTGGTTGGCTATTATCTCAAAAATCTTGTCTTGTTACGGCCGCTCTCTCTTAACCGCTGACCTGCGGACAATACCCGGGTGTTCACTTGCATCTGTGATTTGCTTATGAACGACATGGAAGCTGCAGAAGCCGGCCGCCACAGACAACCTTGAGGCTTGCCACCTACTGGGGAGGGACTGAGGAAGCTCCCCTTCACGAGAAACCAGCGAGGTATCACCCTCCTCCCAAAGACAGACTAGGAAGCTCACAGTCCAGGCATTCTCTAGAACGGCGGCCAATATGCTGAAGGCCACATGGCTGGCGTATCAGTCATCGCAGGAAGGCGAAGTCATGGCGCAGACATCCTCGTGGTTCATCGACGATGCACAAGGGGTAAGCCAGGGGAAACAATTTGCGTAAGCCTTAGCTGATGCCACATATAAGTGTGCGAGTATTCAGCGAGAGTCTACTGGGGGTATTCTGGGGTATGGCCGATGAACACGCGATGCGGCTTGGGGCAGAAACAGGGACATTCGCGCAGCTGACTACCAACGCAGACCTGTCGAAATCGGGATGCCAGAGCCTGCCTATAAAGGTCCCTTCGCTCTCCGCACCATACTTCATAGGGCAAAGAGCACTTACGCCTTCTGCGATTCGTACCATGCAAGACCCTCCGCCAGATGGCTCTCATGTTGAGGTGCGTATTGCCTTTGCCTACTGAACAATCCGCTGCTTACACTTTGTGAAGGCTTCAGAGCAGGCTCTGTTTAGGGAGGCTGTAAAGCAGGTTTTTGATGAATTGTGAGTCGATCCCTCCTTCGATCCCTCCTTGACGCTGCGGCTCTCACCTCTATGTGGCCAGATTCCCCCCTGCCATCGTCCCCGACAACAAGTCCAACGTATCGCTGTTGGGCGAGAGCATCAATCGGCTGCTTCACACCAATGAAACAGAGCCGTGTCAAGATCCGCTTGTTCAAGTCAAATGCAGAGAACTCACCATGGCAAAGCAGCGCGAGCTCACACCTAAACGGTTTCCCGACGAGGAAAAGAAGGATAAGCCTGGATCATCCACCGCTGCGGAAGGATACACAAAACATCGGTGAGCCTTAGGCTTCAAGCGTTCCCTTTCCATCAATACTGACCTTTCATCAGCCCTGGAGACCCCGATCATCCGGGGAAAAGGAAAGCTACCAGCCCTACGCCAGAGCAATTGGACCGGGAGATGGAAGCTATGGAACCATATAGGTGAGATACATGAACACTGCATCAGTATTGCTTACCCAGTAGCATTTGCAGCTCTTTACGACGCCAGAAGAGGGCGATGAGAGCGGAGAGGGGAAAGGAGAAGCGGCACGCTCCGGAAAACTCCGACGTTTATCAAGCTACTGGTTGGCGACTTGAGCAAGCCCCAATTACCAGCACAGGGTGGCAAGGGAGGCATGCGCTTCCTTCGGAGCGCGGAAAGCTTGCTCGCATGTTGGCTGAGCATTCCTCTGAGCTAATGGGCGTTTTGGCGGGGTTCACTCGTATCTACTACGATGCTTCGTGAGCATCCCTTCTTATGACCAAAGTGCATGCTTACAGTGGACTACAGGAGCAAGGTGCCTACCAGGGTTGTAGACCGTGAGGGCCGATTGTTCATCTATCGATCTCGCCGTAGCAAGTGGCTAGAGGATCTTCTCCCTGAGCTCGCAAGGGCCATAGCGGAGTTCGCCGTGAATACTACGGCTAGCGATGCTGACAGGGCGAACAATAAGCGAGGATCTCACGATTTCTGCATCGCGGGCGTGGATCGACAATCGAAAGGGGTTCGTTAGACCCTATAGCTTCCTAATACCGTCTAACCTCGGTCTGTAGAAGCCTGGCGTTTGTAGTTGGCATGAGCAAGGGAAGAATCACGAGGAGCTGCTGAAGCTGTTTGGTACAAACGCTATGAGAGAGTTCAAGTAACGCTATCCCAGGCTTATTGAGCGACACAGCTACTGACCCGTTATTTTCGCAGCGATTTGGTCACTGCTTTGGTCCGCCAGCATTTTCCCGCAATCGCTAAGCGCATGGACGATGCGCAGAGGGTGTTTGAAGACAAATATGCGCTTCCACCGAGCCTCTTCGGCGTATTCCACAACTTCTGCATTAATTCGCCAATATTCGAGAAGGGAATCTGCGATGTGTTCTGCGACCCGCATACGGATGCCCAAAACGCCGCAATTCTTGTGTGTGCGGTGCTCGTGTACTATTATGGCAACTGTGAGTAGAGATCTTTCATTGCCACGTGAAAGTTGCTGAGCAATGCCAGGCGAAACCACCGCCGATGAGAGGATATGGCTGGTGTTCTGGGAGGCCGAGCTTATCATCCAGGTCCCAGCTGGGGTAGTCATCATTTATCCTAGCGCCCTGCTCCTGCACTTCAACGTTCACATCGAAGGTAGCATCCCTTTTTAACCAGTGTCTCTTGAGCTGATGGCCTGTAGATGTCCTCAAGGTCACAAGGGATGGAAGCTATCCCACAAGGGAGAATACGATTCCGTTTACGCAGTCTAACGCAGAAAACGGCGGAAGGGGCAGCATCGTCTGGTTCACCCAAGCATCCATGCTAATCAGCGCCGAGCTGCCGACTGACTCCGTCAAGCAAGCGGACAAGCTCAATGAGAAAGCCCTCTTGACCGGAGCTCCTCTTATTGACACCACATATGACGCCGCCCAGGCCCTCAAAGACGGCCTTTTCCCCTACGATACAAAAGCTGCACTCGACTAACAATGTACTCACCGTCTGCTCTGTACTCATGGAATGAAATGCTTTGACCTGTTCTATAAGCCTTCCGAAGCAGAAATCACTCTAATTTCACTGCGAGCTTTATCCCACAGCATTCGACGCATTTATGGGAGCTTCGAGGGGTCCCTTCCATGGTGGGCAATGAGGGGGCAATGCCGGTAAGAGGCGGTGTCGCTCTTCTCGCCTATGAAAACTGATGCCTTCTATACCAGTCTTGGCTCGTCCTTTACTTTTCAGAGAAGCGCTGCAACTATGATCGTCAGCACAAGAACGAAGTGGGGTCCTTTGCTTAGGTTCGGTCAAAGGCGAGCAGATCAATCTGCTTCAAACGCAGGCTTCGCCCCTCCTAGTGCGCAGGCGTGTTCCTTTCAGGCTATCATGTGAAGGTAAGCGGACGCATTTTCTGAGTCCGTAAGCCGAGGCTTGATGGAGGCATGGCAATATGCCTGTGAGGCGAATGGTCCTATATGCGCTGCGCTAATCGCCCGTAGCTGGGCTTCTTTATTCTTTATGTCGCAGAACTAGAAGCACTGGATGTGAGACATGGAGCCCGAGGGCTATGGTCGTTACTCACAAAGAGCAAGCTGTCGTTCGTAGGTTTTACTTTGATAAACAATCCTTACCTGCGATCTACCCTTGTAGCTCTTCATTCCAAGGCGTTCCAAGCGAAGATGNTTCTTTATTCTTTATGTCGCAGAACTAGAAGCACTGGATGTGAGACATGGAGCCCGAGGGCTATGGTCGTTACTCACAAAGAGCAAGCTGTCGTTCGTAGGTTTTACTTTGATAAACAATCCTTACCTGCGATCTACCCTTGTAGCTCTTCATTCCAAGGCGTTCCAAGCGAAGATGCCTGCCGGAGGAATGATGACCCCTGAGAGATGGCCCTGCGCAGCGGGGCAGAGGGAGATCGCGCTCTCAAATCCGGGAGCTGACTGTGCGTCGGGGAAGGTTGCAAGGGGAAGCGCTTCTGAATTTATCGAAAACTGAGGAATAAAGAGGATGAGCTGGAGTGGGTAGGGTGCAAGTAAATCAAAGGCAAGCATTTTTTAGAAAGTACACAGAGTCATGAGAGTACTTACCCGTCACTCTTAGCCCACAGAAACTACCCTCGCTCTCCTATCGCTCTGTACATACTGTCCGCGAAGGTTGCTATAGTTTGTAGAGGGGATGGCTGGTTGGGCTACCGTGACCGTGTAAGTGATTAAAAAATATACAACTAAACCCGCCGTGTCTACCTGGTTTTTGGCGATCATGCACCTGCCTGTGCAAGATGCTCCACATCACAGCTGACTCTATATGAAATGAGACATAAGGTTAGCATGATGCTCCATCGGTCTATACTCCTAACGACTTACCGGACACTTTTACAGCATTTGACCGTGTGCTTTAGGTATACAGACCCACTGGCTTCCTTCAGCCCTCTGCTAAGTTCATTGCGAGCGAAGGCGCCCTGCAAGATTCAAAGTTTGAGAAACGATGTACCAGCAACGTCCTCCTCTAGGCCAGCGAAAATAACAGCGACTCAGTTTCTAAGGAGCAAGAGTATGAATTTGTGAGGCATGCAAGCGCGTACAACGACGGGATGAAGGGGAAGCTACACAGGCGCCGAAATCATTTCGCAGCTTCAACAGTCACCTTACCGCCCTCCCTTCATCACCCCAGCTCAAAAGGCACTACATTTCTCCAACGTCGCCGCACCCTACGGAATTCAGCATGCAAATTGTCCAGAAAGATGAGGCGTACAGTAAGAAAAACCACCCAGTCGAGAAGCGGTCCGCGCAAGCACCCCCTCCCATACAGCACGCAACGCGACCTATTCTTCCAGATCCAGCATTCGTCCAACGTTCAGAGGCTGTGGTAGACGAAGGCGACTGCTATGGCACAGTGGAGAAGCAGACATGCGGCCAGGATGCGACAGCAAGCGTGATGAGCGCGGCGGTTGGGTTGGTGGGAGGACACGACGTTGGGATCCGAGCGGGGGAGCTTGGGATTGGAGGCGACGGTGAGTAGCGTTTTGTAGAGTCTCTGGGACGTTTCTGACCGCTTGCAGGCGTTGGTCTGGGCGTGCTGGACGTATACAAGGTTGGAATGGAGAGGGACAAAGTGGGGGCGCGCCAGCGCATTCTTCAGGTCCAGCTGGCAGAAGGTGACCGCGTCGAGACGGTGGGGTCGGTCTCACAAGTCGAGCAGACAGGTATGTACTGGGGGTTTAACTCTGGATAATATCACTGATCGCGGCTGGGGCGGGGGGGCAGGGGAAGGCGTCCCGCCTACTTTTGTTCGCCAGCCGACCATTCCAACCGCTCGTACCCTTCGTATTCGTCGCCAGGGCCCTGACTTACGGGAGCGTTGTCTAGTGGGTGAGTACGTGCATTTGTGGAGGGCCTAGCGTTCTTATTCACCGTCCTCCAGGCTCCATTCATCGAGGCACACAATCGGAGGCACCTACCCTGTGCGATGCACAAGTACAGACCACTACGTTGGACTTCGCCGAGGCGTGTCGAGCTGGGAGTTGCAAGATCGAAAGGCCCAATGGCCAGCATGAGGGCTCTGCTCGCGGTAAAGGCAAAGCAGTTGACACTGCTAGCTGGGTAGGAGATGAGGACTGCTGCACAGAGGTCGACGGAAGCGGCACTCCAATGGACTTGGACGACGACTTGGTGTACATGGACGTAGATGATGACGTGGTATACATGGATGTGGATTAATCCCCTTTCCCCTCTTCGTTGTTTCCCTCCTTGTTATTGCCCTCTCTCGTTATCCCCTCTCCCCTCTCCCCTCTCCCTTCCTCGGCCCTTCTCCAGAGATATCCTCAGTTTCAGTTTCTTGTCAGACGTTCTCTTTTATAGTACTACGCATTTTATCTAGTCCAAGCTTTCTAACGCCTACATATCCATCTACTTAGTGGAAGTGCACGGGGCGTCTGGTGTTGGTCGCGATCCTCCTGAGGACTCCAAACCTAGGACTCGGGACTCCGGACACTGTAGGCCGGATCACGAGTAAAAACGTGCCTTTTGTAGTCAAGAAAAAGGTGCGTG
>JAXQGX010000657.1:0-12665 GCA_037040455.1 Irpex sp. P115-07
GACTGCGGACGATTTGGTGGATGTTATTGAGGGCAACCGAGTGTATATTCCTGCGATATATGTGAGTTCTTAGTTGTGCTGGGTTTCTAGATGTCTTTCTCGCTCACGGGGCATACGCATGCTCTCGTAGGTTCTGAACAAGGTTTGTGCTCCCTGACAACACGTTTCGCACGACAAGTACTCACCGCTCTTCTTTAGATCGACGCCATCTCAATAGAAGAGCTGGACCTATTGTAAGTGGTGGTGCATATGCTGTGTTGCTCGTAGCATAACAGCTGACCGGTGTATCGTACAGATACAAAATCCCCATGAGCGTGCCCATCTCCTCCCGCGAATGGATGAATGTAGACGAACTAATCGAAAAGATGTGGGAGACCCTCAACCTCGTGCGCGTGTACACCAAACCACGAGGCCTGGCGCCGGATTACAGCCAGCCTGTGGTGCTTCGACGGGGGAAGTGCTCGGTCGAGGATTTCTGTAATTCGATCCATAAGGAGATTGCGAAGCAGATGAAATAGTGAGTGCTATAGTGACCCGTGTCTATGGGTGGATGGGTGATGACTGTTTATGATGTGAAGTGCGGTCGTGTGGGGTGCGAGTGCGAAACACACGAGAGGCCAGAAGGTCGGGTTGGATCATATCCTGGAGGATGAAGATGGTACGTCCTATTACACGCGTTTGTTATCGTGCGTTCTTAAATCGGTTATCTAGTTGTGCACATAGCGAAGAAGTAGTCGCATTGTACGGAGTAGGGCGGCATTACGTGTATTACTACTATACGGTCTATGTGTTATACATCACAGGGCTTGTCACATATGATTGGTATAGTGCAGCGCGATGAGTGGTGGTTGATTAATTATTATAGCAAGGTAGAGTGAGGGTGGGATGCTGTACACAAACACATGTAAGACATCAACTTCTCAGAAATCTTCGTCCATCGAGCTAAACGCAACCCGTCAATAATCTAGTGGCACGCACGAACCACTACGCCAGACAACTTACAAGACTTTCTCATTATTGTTCTTCTTCGTCACATTCACAGAGGGCACCTCCTGCTGAGACGTCGACCGACTGAAATTCGCCCTCTGGTACTCGGACACGCGCTTCTCAAAGAAATTCGTCTTCCCCTGCAGGGAGATCATGTCCATAAAGTCGAACGGGTTCGCGGCGTGGTAGTGCTTGTCGTTGCCGAGGGCCTGCAGCAGGCGGTCTGCTACGAACTCGATGTATTGGCGCATGAGCGCGGCGTTCATGCCTATTAGGTCTACTGCTAATGCATCTAGTTTCACAGTAGTGTCATTGAGAGCAGGTAGAATGACAGGGAAAGAGAACGTACCGGTAAGAAACTCCTTTTCTATCTCGACTGCTTCTGTCACGAGCTCAAGAATCACGCTAGGATGTGGCCGCTTCTTCAAATGACGGAAAAGCAGACACGCAAAGTCGGTGTGCATGCCCTCGTCTCGACTGATGAGCTCGTTCGAGAAAGTCAGGCCGGGCATAAGCCCGCGTTTCTTCAACCAGAATATCGACGCGAAGGACCCAGAGAAGAATATACCTTCCACGACCGCAAACGCCACCAGCCTCACCCCAAACGACGTCCTCTTGTCAGATATCCACCTCAGAGCCCAGTCCGCCTTCCTCTTAATACACGGGACAGTCTCAATAGCAGCAAACAGATACTCCCGCTCCCGTGGGTCCTTGATGTACGTGTCAATGAGCAACGAATACGTCTCGGAGTGCACGTTCTCCATCATGATCTGGAACCCGTAGAAACAGCGCGCCTCGGCGACTTGGACGTCGTTGGAGAACCGCTCGACGAGGTTCTCGTTCACGATGCCGTCGGAGGCGGCGAAGAAGGCGAGCACGTGGGAGATGAAGGTGCGTTCGGGGTGCGTGAGACGGTCGTTCCAGTCGACGAGGTCGTGTCCGAGGTCTATCTCTTCGGCGGTCCAGAAGGAGGCCTCGGCTTGTTTGTACATGCGCCAGATCTGTGTAAGGGGCCATGGTCAACTCGACTCCAGCAGGACCCGTCGAATGTGTGGTGTAGGCCCTACCTCATGGTATTGGATTGGAAATAGCACAAAGCGTCGCTTTGACTCTGCCAGGAGAGGTTCTTGCTCTGCGAAAGGGATTATATGAAAGGTCAATGAATATTTGTGGTGGTGAACGATTTCTAGGCCTACCTTCTGGCAAGTCCACTTCACCTACAAATCGGTTGAAGCGGTCGTTATCGTCCGAGTGGCCGCCCTGCATTCCTCTTGTCGAGTCGTTGATTGCCCTTTCGTGATGTGGATCGTGATGCTCACTCGAAGTCGAACTCGAATTAGAGTTGTGGGAGTCGTTAAAAGTCATAAGGAGATAGGAGTCGATGGTGGTAGCAGCCCAAGCTATGTTTTCCAATCGTCGCAAACATACGCCGATGCGTGCCACAAGCGGGACGCGAAATCGCTAATGAGGCGCGCTCTGTCACACCCTTGTCACACCCCGCCCATGACGAAAAAAAACACAAACCGAGGCTGACGCGATCACGTGTAAATCTGTCATCCAGACCGATAGGCCCGAAGTGGCGCGATAGTGGTTTTGAGCTAAACCGCAAATGGCAAGGACGCGCCCACAGTGTTGTGCACGGGGTCTCGCGACGCGACGCGTTTACATGTTGAAAGATGCAAACAACGCGTAAAGCGAGAGGAATATAAAAGACGCCCGATTTTTGCTGGCTCTTCTTCACCGCACACCACCACCTCTCCTACCCATCCCGCCCCCTTCTGTAGCCCCTCCCACTTCAACCTGTACTCTCTATCATATCTGTAACCATGTCTGGCATGCTCACTCCCACTCGCGCCATCTCCCCCGAGCCTACCTTCGCCGCCGTCGGCAAGGTCCAGACCACGCCGTCCAAGAGGGTATGTTGTCACGCGTCGTTCTTCATTACCGACGCGTCTTCTAACGCGTTTTTCACAGGCTGCTGCTGCCTTTGACGACCTTTCCCTCAGTCCCAGCAAGCGTGCAAAGAAGGCTGGCGACAAGATCCCAGCACCTGACTTTGAAGTCTCCCAGCCGAACAAGCGATGGGTCGGTGACGTCGACCTCCCTGAACGTGAGTTGTTGCCTTCGACGCGTCTTGAACATTGTGTGACGTGTCACGCTTAGACATGGAGCCTCTCCTCATCGAGTCCAAGAGACGCTTCGTGCTCTTCCCTATCCAATACCATGAGATCTGGCAAATGTACAAGAAGGCCGAGGCGTCCTTCTGGACAGCCGAGGAGATGGACCTCTCCAAGGACCAGCACGACTGGGAGAAGAAGCTCAACGACAACGAGCGCCACTTCATCTCCCACGTCCTTGCCTTCTTTGCTGCCTCCGACGGTATCGTCAACGAGAACCTCGTCGAGCGATTCTCGAACGAGGTGCAGGCCGCCGAGGCGCGTTGCTTCTACGGTTTCCAGATCATGATGGAGAACATCCACTCCGAGACATACTCCCTCCTCATCGACACCTACATCAAGGACCCCAAGCAGCGCGAATACCTCTTCGACGCCATCGAGACCATCCCCTGCATCAAGAAGAAGGCCGACTGGGCCCTGCGCTGGATCACAGACAAGAACTCGTCCTTCGCCGAGCGTCTCGTCGCCTTCGCCGCCGTCGAGGGCATCTTCTTCTCCGGCTCCTTCGCCTCCATCTTCTGGCTCAAGAAGCGTGGCCTCATGCCGGGTCTCACCTTCTCCAACGAGCTCATCAGCCGTGACGAGGGCATGCACACCGACTTTGCCTGCCTCCTCTTCTCCCACCTCAGGCGTCGTCCTCACCCCGACGTCGTCCGCCAGATCATCGTCGAGGCCGTCGCCATCGAGCAGGAGTTCTTGACTGACGCTTTGCCCGTTTCCCTCATTGGCATGAACGCCAAGTTGATGTGCCAGTACATCGAGTTCGTCGCTGACCGTCTGCTGTGCGCTCTTGGGAACGAGAGGCACTACAACTCGACGAACCCCTTCGACTTCATGGATATGATCTCGCTCCAGGGCAAGACCAACTTCTTCGAGAAGCGGGTGTCGGACTACTCCAAGGCTGGTGTGAACACCTCGGCGCAGAACTCCAAGTCGGAGGTGCAGTCGTCGAAAGTATTGTGAGTACACTTTCATCGTTCATGATACGCGCAGTTGCTTATCATCAACCTCTTCTCTAGCTCTCTCGACGAGGACTTCTAAGCGACTCGTGGTTGTGGTATTTATTCCTATACTTTGCATTGCGACACCCATCTCCATCGTCTCTGTTTCTCGCGCACACATTCCTATCTCCTCTCCTCTCCATTCCATTGTTTTTGTCATCGCAGTTCTGTTCCTGTTTTCGCTATCACGTACCATCATCCAAGTGTAATCCTAGACATCACGATTCAATATAAGTCAATACCTGTGTTCAATTATTTCAGTGACGGGACCCCGTAAGCAACTCCAGAAGTTTTGATAGGTAAGAAGATAAGTAGATGAGGGATAAGTGAATACGTGACGTTCATTTCGTCTTCTTCGTCTCGGGAAGCGGCTCCCCCTTCTTCCCCTTCGCAGGCACCGCCTTCCCGCGATTCTCCTCAATGACGGACTGCACGATGAACGCCACGAGAACGACGTTGGCGAGTGCGACGGCAGTTATCGCTGCGTACGTCGAGTTTCCTGGCTTACGCGTGAGCGTCCCGAGCAAAATGAAAGGAGCGTAGTAGCGTGTGGTGCTACACTCACCATTCCAGAGATAATTCAACGAGAGGTAGTAAGACCCAAGAGGTGCTACCCCCAGCGCGATGCTGAACACGAGCAGCTTCGCCAGTGCACCGCTATACACCACCATCCACAACACACACACCATCAGTTACACACGTCCAATCTGAACACAGTTGGGGAGAACGTACCTCTGCTCGGTGGTTTGTGCAGTGACTTTGCTCACGGCTGCATTTGAGCTCATCGTGGTTTGACTGATCAAGGACAGCGAGGGAACGTCATAGAGTAGCGTCTCGATCACGTGTATCTACGTGTTATTGCTGAGGCTCGTGTAGGTCGCTTGTACCGTGACAGCCACTACTACCACCTACTACCACCACTACTACTAACTGCTTGACTCTCTAGCTTGCTTTTCTTATTTTTCTCTTGTTCAGAAAGGGCTGCTGGTACAAATCTTAAGTGTCCTGGGCAACAGTGCAAACTCTCCGCAATGACGGACCACCCGTCTTACCCGACCTCCCTCTCAAAACGGACGACCTTCAGCGACTCAAACCCCCGATTGAAACTGGACGTGGACTCTACACCGAATGGCGAGGATGTATCGGTGGCGGATGAAAGGGCTGGAGGTGCCAGTTTGAAGTCACCGTGGCTATCGCTCTCGAATTCGTGGCAGACGGTACGGGAGTGGTGGGCGGACATCACGCCGTTTGAGCGAGACACGCTCGTCGCGTCGACGGTTCTCAAGTTGTTATTGTTCCCTTCGTAGTACGTTTGTTGTTTTGCTACATATGAGCTTCTATAATGCTAAAACAACGTGTTGAATTAACTTTGTGAACATGAATAGTCGATCGACGGACTTTGAGGTGCATAGAAATTGGCTTGCCATAACGCACACGCTACCCATATCCCGCTGGTACTACGACGTAAGTTCCGTCCCCCACCATCCTTACTCACACTTCCCTTCTCACCCCTTTCATCCTCCCTTCCTTTCTTCCCTCTCTTTCTCTCAGACAACATCCGAATGGAGTGAGTTTCCTGCGCCCACGACGCTGTCCAGCCACGTCTGACTGAACAGCACCACAGCACTCGACTACCCGCCCTTCTTCGCCTACTTCGAGAAGATACTCTCCATACCCGCGTACTTCATAGATCCCAAGATCGTGGATCTCAATAATCTGAACTATGCGTCGTGGTCTGTGGTTGCGTACCAGAGGACGAGTGTCATCGTTACTGAGCTCGTGCTTGCTGTCGTCCTTCAACGGTATGTATTGCCGTTTTGAGGCCATGCGGATTGAAAGTGCTGATAGATGCTGCGATGATAGGTTCATTCGTGGTGCGGTCGATCCGAGCACTCAGAGGCTGATATCGGCGTCTCTGTTCTTGCATCCGGGGTTCCTCATCGTGGACCATATACACTTCCAGTATAATGGCTTCATGTTTGGGATACTGCTCTGGTCTATTTTGATGGCACGAAATGTAAGTGACTGAACCCTATTTACCATTCTCAAAGAGTCAAATTCACCGAGTGTTACTCCAGGGCAACAAACTAGCAAGCGGATTCCTCTTCGCCGTCCTACTCAACTTCAAGCACATCTACATGTACCTCGCCGTAAGTCGCCCCTATACCCACACCGCACAATCCAACCCTACTGAAACCTCCATCAACATTAGCCAGCCTACTTCGTCTACCTCCTCCGTGCTTTCTGCCTATCACCAACCGGGGAACTACTCCCAACACGCTTCCTAGCGCTAGCAAACACCGTAATTCTAGTCTTCCTCGTCTCCCTTGGACCGTTCCTCCTGATGGGCCAGCTGCCTCAGCTGCTGAACCGGCTGTTCCCGTTCACGCGTGGACTCAATCATGCGTATTGGGCGCCGAATGTGTGGGCGTTGGTCACTGCAGCTGATCGGGTGCTTCTTCAAGGTGCGTGTATTGAAGCTCGAGCAGATTCTTGAAGATAATGTGGTAAGTCCAGTGGCGAAGCGATTTGGAGTCCAGGGCCTTCAAATCAACACATCTGGCGTGACGTCCACTTCGCGAGGGCTTGTGGGAGATACAGTATTCGCAGTGATCCCGAACGTCAAGCCGATCCACACATTTATCATCACAATTGCCTTCCAGACTGTGAGTACCTCCATAACATTGCGCGTCCCATCGTATCTAATATTGAATGATGTTAGGTATACCTGGTGAAACTCTGGAGAAAACCGACGTACAAGTCGTTCGTCACCGCTTTGACTTTGTGCGGGTATACCTCGTACATGTTCGGGTGGCACGTCCACGAGAAAGCTATCTTGTTGGTTCTCGTCCCGCTCAGGTACCTTCAGACATTTCTCGTTCGCGTGCTTGAGAGCTTACCCTTTTGCAGTTTACTCGCAGCAGAGAACAATGCGTATTTCCGCACGTTCACGCTTGCGTCCGTCGCGGGAGTGTTTTCACTGTTTCCTCTCCTCTTCACTCCTGCAGGTACGTGCACCCATAAATCAAACTGAATGGAATGAAGATTCGACTTACGATGCTGTGGTTTAGAAACCTTCGTCAAGATCACGTATTCCCTGCTATGGGCCTTTTTCGTATTGAAACCCCTCAGCAAGCGTGTATACGAGTGCGTCTTCTGTTCTCTACCCGCCTAGACATTCCATTCGCTTCGAGGCACTGACATTGACATCGATACCAAAACCAGATTCCCAAAATCCCTACCATTCGTGATCCTCGACATGCTCGAACGAGGGTATCTCTACGGCTTCGCCCTCCTACAAGCATTTGTCATCCTCTTCCCTATCCTCGTATCTCGTTCGTCCTCTACGGAGACGTCAACGATGGAGTTCTTGCCCCTCATGTTGACGAGTGTTTACTGCGCTGTTGGGCTTGTGTGGGCGTTTTTGCGGTTGTCGGTGCTGTATCTGCAACAGTAGTTACTTTGGTCTATGCCTGGAATAGTCATTTAATTTATTGCACTCGTCCTGGACAACCTGCTGTACTCTGCTCAACGTACAGTACATTTCAAAGGAATGTTGTTAGTCATTCACACTTAGTCACTCATGTCAATGCGATCGAAAAAGTATATTGGCGCCCATTTTCAGTTTACGTTTAGCAGCCACACCTAGCTTCCTTAACCTCACTCAACATGGTAAGCCCATTACATTCACACCTACAACCTGCGAACGAACACTAACACCACGCAGATACGCAGAAACGTACGAGAACGCAGACAGTACATCTACGCCAAGTCGCTCGAGGCGCAGGAACGACAGACGTACGAGCGCAAGCAGCAGATCAAGGATGCGCTCGCGCAGGGGAAGGCGCTGCCTACTGAGCTGAGAAAGGATGCGAAGGATCTTGGGAGGGACTTGGCGTTTGATGAGGCTCAGGCTGGTGCGTACCATAAGCTTTCTGAGTGGTTGTGAGCAAGAGGAGAGAGTTAATGGCGGTGGTGTGTGGTGCTGGTGGATGTGTAGACCCGACGACGCACATCGACAACGAGTACTCTCGCGCGGGGATCTTGGACCCGAAGATCATTGTTACTACTTCTAGAGATCCGAGTTCGAAGTTGTTGCAGTTCGCCAAGGTAATGCATGCCGTCTCACTGCGAGGAACGTCAGGGAGGTTAAAGTTATTTTAATGACAGGAAATGCGCCTCGTCTTCCCTAACTCGCATCGAATAAACCGAGGAAACTACGTCGTCAAGGAGCTAGCAGATGCATGTCGCGCAAACGACGTTACAGACCTCGTCATCCTACACGAACACCGCGGTGTCCCCGGTACGTTCCCCATCCCATCCCTCTTGCCACTACCCACCACCCCTAACACTAATCAACCTCACTCCCTTCACAGACGCAATGATAGTCTCCCACTTCCCCCACGGCCCCACCGTCTTCTTCACCCTGCACAACGTCAACCTCCGCCACGACATCGACTCCTACAAATCCTCGACCGTCTCCGAACAGTACCCGCACCTCATCTTTGAGAACTTCAGCTCGCAGTTAGGCAGGCGTATTGGGGATGTGTTGAAGTATCTTTTTCCGGTGCCGAAGGAGGATAGTAAGAGGGTGATGACGTTCTCTAATGAGGATGATTTTATCTCTTTCAGGTGAGTGTTTTGAGATTATGTAGCGTGATGGGATGTGAGGAAGTTGAGTTGGGCTGATTTTGGTGGTGTGCAGACATCACGTCTTCGTGAAGATCCCACCAAAACAGGTACAACTAGCAGAAGTCGGACCTCGATTCGAGATGAAACGTACGTCTCCCATCTGCCTCCTACACCCCTCT
Organism: Irpex sp. P115-07; assembly: GCA_037040455.1. Classification (NCBI taxonomy): domain Eukaryota; kingdom Fungi; phylum Basidiomycota; class Agaricomycetes; order Polyporales; family Irpicaceae; genus Irpex; species Irpex sp. P115-07. Next base: position 8,977 of record JAXQGX010000657.1, read on the forward strand.
TCCCTTCTTTCTCACACAACCCCCCCTCTTTTTTTTTTTTTTTCACTTGACAGCATACGAGATCCGCCAAGGCACAATAGAGCAGAACGAAGCCGAGCGCGAATGGGTGCTCGCACACTACTCCCGGACAGCGAAGAAACGCAACCTCCTCACCGGTCGGAACCCGCGTCCGTCTGCTGCTGCTGCTTCGGATGACACGGATGAACAGCCCAAAAAGAAGAAGACGAGGCGATAGCTCTCGTTCACTCCTCTACTACATTTCACGTCTTGTCGCTCCATATACATATTCATGTTGTACTAGTACATCATCATTTACATCCCTAATTACATGCACCCCGATTAGATCAATCGAGCTTGAGGTTCTTGTCGAGCTCCGCGAAGCCTTCGAAGAAAACCGAGAACAGGTCGATAGCGGCTTGGACGTCTTGGGAGCCTGCTTGTTCGCGGATGGAGTGCATGGAGAGGATGCCGACTCCGACGTCGACTGTGCGGATGCCGAGCTTTGAGAGCATGGGGCCGACGGTTGAGCCGCATGGGCTGGATAGAATTATGTTAGCGTACATGAAATAGAAAGAGCAAGGTGATGAACTTACATATCATTGCGAACTTCAAACTCCTGCACCCTCCCACCCCTCTTCTCAATCAACTTCTTCACCACAAACGTCCCCACCGCATCGCTCGCATACCTCTGACTCGCATTCGTCTTAACCACCACACCCCCATTAATCCTCGGCGCATGGTTCTCCTCATGTTTGCTCGCATAGTTCGGATGTACGGCGTGTCCGACGTCGCTGCTGATCAAGAAGGAGCGCGCGACGGACTGGGCGAGGGAGCCGGGGGTGGGGGAGAGACGGTGGAGGAGGGTGGGGATGAGCGAGGAGGCGGCGCCGGAGGAGGAGACGGAGCCGATTTCTTCGTGGTTGAAGAGGGCGATTACGTTTACGTTGCCGGTGAGGGTTGGGAAGAGGGAGGAGGTGGAGACGGTGGTGAGGGCTTCTACTGCTGCGAATCTGGGGGAATGGGGTGTTAGTGGGTGGTGTAGGACGGGAAGGGGAGGGTGGGATGGGTACTGACGAGGAGAATTGGTTGTCGAGACGCGGGCTGAAGATGAACTCGTTTTTCAGTCCTGCAAAAGTAGCCGGCTGAACGTCGTATAGATGCCTGCACGTCATATATTAGTGTTGAAGATGTGATTCATAACACGTCAACATACAGTTCAAAGTCATGAATCTCTTGAGGAGAAACAGAGAGCTCCTCAGCAAGCAGGGCAAGGATAGCAGGGTGATGGTTATCCTGGATGCTCGAAGCACCGGGTGTCTTCTTGTCCGCAGGGGTCTCTTCAGTCTTGTTCAAGTCTGCCTCGACTAGCCCGGCGATGGGGACGAACTCTGTCTCCTTGTTGAACTTGAAGCCGTCATTGACTGCGCGGTCCACTGCGCGTAACAACATGAATTAATGGTGTATTGCACGATCAAGGAGAAATAAGCTCACAGTGAATGGCTAGTGTCGGAATACGAAGGATGGGTCTGTCGATCTTGACCAGCTTTGAGACGTAGCTCCCGTCCTTGTTGGCCAATACCACGCGACCGGCCAGCGATAAGTCACGATCGAACCACGAATGCCAGATACCTCCACCGTAGGTCTCGACGCCAACCTGCAGGTAACCGTACTTGGTCTTCTTCGATACCGGGCGCACCTAAGTATGTACAACAGGATAGTTAAGCGTATGATCTCGCGATCTGTGGGCGGTGATGTGCGTACTCTGAGATTTGGACTGTCGATGTGAGTGGCTACGATGGACAAACCCGCGCCTGCGTGCCATCCCTGGGGAAGAGTGAAGGCCAAGATCGCCGCCTGATTCCTGGTAGGACGCCGAGGGTTGAGTATAATGAATGAGCGTGTATCGCAGTGACTGGGAGGGTACACGGCTCACCTGGTGAAGTAGTACTTTCCTCCTGGTGTCAGGTCGTTCTCCCAGTTATCTGTCTCCTTGATCTATAGCTCGTTATGATTAGAAGCTAGTTCAAGGGTGGGAGAAGAGAGGGATGGGATCACCTTGCGGAAGCCTGCTGTTTCGAGACGGGCAGCGGCTGATTTGACTGCGTGGAAGGGAGTGGGGGAAGCGTTGAGGAAGTTGATGAGGTTGGTGGCGGCCTCGGGGCCAGCTTGGGGAAGCATCATCGTCTGCTGAAAGAGCTCTCTGTTACTCGGTGTGCTCAGCTGGGGGAGATCAATGTACTCACGGTAGTGTAGGCCCGGCGGAGCGAGGCTGATATCGCACGGACGCGGAGAGAGTACATCACCCGTGGGAATATACCGATCGCCTCAAAATTCGATGAAAGGCGTCTCTGATTGGCTGAGAAGGGCACTTGACCTCACTCTCCCGCCATGGTACAGAGCTACCTCAAACACGGTCCAACAGAGGTATGTCGGTATGACGTTGACTGACAGCACGTATTAACTCGGCGTAGGCGTTTGGTCTCGTGGCCAGTGCTTCTTCAAACTCTTACTACGATGGTAAATTGGCATATGTCCCTGCGCTCGAAGATATTCTAGTATGGGACGTAAAGAAAGGGCAAATGGTGCGCAGCCTTATTTGAACACGAAATGACATACTAACACCACTTAGCTTGCTATGTGGCACGAATCTGGCCACCGCGCAGAAGTCACTTGTCTCGCTCGCTCCCCGCAAAAGGATACCTTTGCAGTTGGCTATGCCGATGGCTCAATACGGCTCTGGAGTGCATCTGCAGGCTCTGTGATTGCTACATTTAATGGACACAAGAAAGCTATCTCTGCGCTCGCTTTCGATGAAGCTGGAGCGAGATTGGCGTCCGGTTCTCAGGATACGGACATTATTTTGTGGGATGTGGTGGCTGAAGCTGGCATGTTCCGGTGCGTGCTCTGTTCCTCGTTACAAAGTACAAATGTCTGACACACAATAGCCTTCGAGGTCATCGAGACCAAATCACAGCCATACAGTTCATCAGTGCAGTCTCTTCATCCGTCCCTTCCACCTCCACCAGCACCGTCCCAGGTTTCCTCCTCACATCAGCCAAGGACACCTTCCTGAAACTATGGGATCTTTCCACTCAGCACTGTCTGCAAACCATCGTCGCCCACCGTTCCGAGATATGGTCACTCGCCGTGGACCCTGAGCAGAAGCTCATTTTCACGGGAGCGGGCGAAGGAGAGATGAAGGCTTGGCGGTTGGATCATGAAGCATTAGCTGCAGGTCTTCATGAGACAGAAAACGGGGAGGTGCTTGATTTCTCTGTTCTTCCTTATCTACATGCTAAACAAGCCTACTGGTAGGTCACCAAAATGATCCACCCCATAACGACCCTCCCCCTCTCCTCAAAACACCGCGTCTCCCAAATAACCTTCCACCCCACCCGCTCCTACCTAGCCGTCCAATCGCACGACCGCTCCGTCGAGATCTTTCGAATCCGCACTGAAGAAGAAGTCCGCAAGAAACAAGCTCGCCGCAAGAAACGCGCCAAAGAGAAGGCGGAACACTCCAAAACCAAAGGCAAGGACGTCTCAGTCTCGATCGACGATGTCGAGGAAGACGACAAAGACACGGAGATAACCATCCCCGACCTCTTCACGCCCTACCTCGTCGTGCGCGCCACGGGCAAAGTGCGCTCCTTCGACTTCGCAGACGAGGAGAGCGCGTCGGCCGTCGC
>JAXQGX010000658.1:0-12625 GCA_037040455.1 Irpex sp. P115-07
CAATGCTACACATACGCTACGGTCCTATACAAGCTGTGCCTTGTACATGGTCCTCCCTTTCAACGGCACGTCCGGTTCATAGCCCAGATCGCCCTTACCGAGTAAAGAGACAGCTGTAGTCCCTGTTATCTCAGAGTCAGAGCTATGAGGTAGGCTATGCCCATCATCTCCATCCTCGAAGTCGCCTTCCACATGCAGCGAACCTCCGAGAGGCCCTATGAACGAGCTTGATGGTTGTGAGGCGAAGCGAAGGTCGGTAAACTTCGATGTTCGGAACGAATCCGTGCTATCTAGACCCGCATTCGCTTCGTCTCCTCGAAGGTCCAAGATGAAACGTGAGATAAGAATCGAGGTTAGCCTGTGCAATGTGTTAGCGACAAGTCAAAAGGAGCAAAATCTTGGTGACGAACGTATCGATCATGGCAGGCATGTTGTTGAAAGCCTACACAAAAGCTGCAGTCAGAGAAGGAAGAAGTAAGCAAACACCTGACGAACCTCAACGCGAATTGAGAGCATGCTAAGCACGTTCAAACACAATAACGTGCTATAAGAAGACTTTAGCAGTGTCTCTGTTTTCAAATTGCGTTACTTACACGAAGTACGTAGTTCCTATAGAAACGCGTAGGTTAGTCAGATTAAAGGGGATCTGCCAATTTCTACGAAGACATACCATCACGAAGTATGAGAAAGGATAGTCCCTGGCGCCGTCCATGGGGGTTGGCTGATCTCAGTGCCTTCTGAATGTCGACGGTTTTCGCCCATGTAAGCGCGATGACAACGCTCTCGAAAAGAATACTAAAGATAGTGCCGAAAATAACTGTTCACGAATGTCGAGGTGATGAGCAACGATCGAGGTTAAGTAATTTAGTACGTACAACTACGGCAGATGGTCAATTGGTGTGTAAAGCGTAAACCAAGCAGAGGAAGGTACGTACAAGAATTCATCGCTATTGATATCGCGGAAGACCAAATTGGAATGTTGTCCGCAGCCTGTAAGCGGAGGGGGAAAGGCCGAGAAAACGAGTGTTGTCACATAGTACTATATCGGTGGGTCGGATTAGGGCAGAATAAAATGCTTGATATAAATATTTCACTCACAGTGTTCACGATGGGATATATCAACCCGAGTGCCAATACACAAGCAAAAACCTTTGAGTCCCGATTCCAAATGGCGTACATGCGGATTGCAGCGAAGACTACGCAAGTACGTATTTAAGTTAGTGAGCCAAGCTGCAGGTTAGAAGTAAGTACCGCACTCACCTGCAACGACCAAATACATAGTAATCGTACAACCTTCGCTGAACCGCCACACAACGTTGCAGCTATATGGCGTTTGTCGTCAATATTGAGACTTGTCTCAAGGAAGATGCACTCAACATCTATAGATAGCCGTTTGAATCCATTTATCGAGATAGAGATAAATTAGTACTCACCCTGTCTGCCGTGTGTTCGAATTGGCCCTGCCATGACACCGCCTGAATCATCCTGAACCCCCTATTGCACATGACTACATATCGATTGAGCAGGAATAGGATCGTTGCCGTGGACGTCTTGCGTGACCATATGCATTTGATTTCTCGTGGCAGAGTCAAGAAGTACTCATAGATGAAGAGGGCTTTACGCATCTATTCAGTAAATGGTGTCATATACTTATTCAAGGCACATACCGGTCGCCGCAACTTCTAAGGTGATAGCAATGTCCCTACGCGACCAAATTAGCCTACATGGTGAAATACCCCGCCTTTACGACACCACCTACACCGACTCCCAATACGCGATGAAATCCAGGAATGCGTTAGAGTCATCCAGAGGGCCAGCCTGCGACGTCGACATGGTGCCTTTTCAGCTGCTCAGCAGCCTTGCCAGAAGGAGAGGGCGATGTGGAGGGCGCAACGTCTCGGAAGTCGCACGCAGCAGGAATATGTAGCTGGCATCTCCCAGCGCCCGTGCGCGCTCAGATCCCTGTGTTGCCCTGAGATCAAAAGATCTCGGCAGATATACGCCTCCCTATCCCCTCAGCAACGGACGCGTTTCCCGTCTCCACCTATCATCGGTCTCACCCGCAAGTCCCCGGATCAATGAGAACGTGGGTCGCACGATCGCAGGTGTCGTCGCCAGGATAAGTGGTGGGCACCGTTGGTACGCCACGAAGTGATATAGTCGTCCTATGCACGGTGAATCGCTTCTGGCTATCAATACGTGGACGTTCATTAAGTAAACTGATCTCTGGAGTGCTTACCCAGGTAAACAATTCGCACTCTGTAGCGCGTAAGTGATAATGTGCCTTGCTCTGATGTGCCAGCCCGAAGTTTGAAGGGTGAAACGGATCGAGCGGAGGACGATTATGAGCAAAAGCAGTGCGTTATGGCTGTCCTCCCTCCCCGATTTTCCTGTTAAATGTGATGATTCTGGGGTTTCCTGGGATTGACGACGTTGCCAGTCTGTAATACAACTAGACGACCTATGGCACTCGAGAGCATCATTCAAGTCGGACTCCGGGGCTGCGAAGACTCTGAACATGAGGCGTTCGAGGCCGGTGTACTCAGCAGTGCCAAATCAGCGAACAAAGTTCTGCTCATACGTACCGGATAGGTCGATCCATCCATATCAAAGGGCAAAGTGATGAGTCACCTGGTTCAGGTAAGCATGGTAGCATGATGAGGCCACTAATAGCAGCAAGGAGTTCCACGTATTGATGTTCTGACATCAGGTTGCAATGACAATGAGGAGCGTCAACAAGGCCGAGTTCACCTATCATATGAGGGAGCTATAATTAGCTTCTGAGGCCCGAGGAGTCGGGATCCAGTACACACTTAACTGCATTGAAGGGAACGAAGGACCGTGGCTTCGTACGATCTACCCTTCAAGTACGACCACAAAGGGCGAGTGTGACTTCGTACATGGGTTGTGTCGGCGATGTCTTCCGTAGGAGACTTGCCATAGTTTGTAATTATCGCGAGGACCAGACTTGGATATTGCCTTGTTTGTGTTCGGCAGCTCTAACTGATAGGCACATGATAGTCAGAATCTTTCTATCGACAGAGGTGACATGGGCCTGTCAGTACGCACCTCATCACTGATTGGCACAGACCGTATTGAGCTGACCGGTGTGTATATACTATTCCTGTTTACAGATAACTCACGCACATAATACACGGAAAATGAGAGACAGCACTCGCACATTGGGATCCGAGTCGTAGTCGTGGATGGAGTGACTGCGCGCGCTCAGCGGGTGTACGGGGGACGGAATGGCTGATGGAACATGCACCAGGACCCCGAACACTAGCTAGCCCGACCGGGCCACCGTGACACTACCGCGTCTCAGCTCTCTATCTACGTGCACCATGACCGGATTCCACGTCTTCCATTAATATTGCAATCCAATGGTGTCCACGAAACCGCACAGCTAGGTATTGAAGGCCAGCTATGTTGGTGTATACATGCATGCAGGTTGATTCCCTTTGGGAACATGACGATTCGCTGGGATTCCGGGACGTTGACTGGTAAGTCAGTACATCCACACCAGCATACCGTATTAACCGTCTCTAATATCCCAGAAAGGCACTGATCATACATCTCGAAAACTACCCACATCGTCGACGTCCGAACTCGATCTCACGTACGCCGCCCCGACCGTCCGACGCACGCCATCCGACTCTCCAGCGATGACAAGCTGGTCAGATCCTACCCATCGGTATACGAGCCCTTACTTACTGCAACTGGTACTTGCATACCGATCTCAAGTGCTCTGATGTAGAGCGTGGTCGCTGCACAGCCTTCCCCGTTGAGTATTGATGATCTTCTTTGCACAACGGGATAATGTCAGCTCAGTATGAAACGCTGATGCGCATGCGTGCAATGACCGATCAATCAACGGGTACTCACGCGCACGGTCAATGTCGTGTCCCTCGCCCTCACCGGGGTATATAAATGTGCATTATCGTGTGATGGGTGCTTCAGTTTTGTTTTCGTCTTCGCCTTCGTCTTCGTTTTTCTTCTCTTTCGTTTCTCCGTCTTTCTCTAGGTACTGAGTGGTAAGTCCTGGCCTATCTGTGGACTGTCATAAATTCGGAACGCTGACTATTGCATTCGTTCCAGCCTCTTCTTTCTTTTGCCCTTCACTTTTTATACGCTTCAGTCGTATTCTTCACTCTTTATTCTTATCCTTACCATTTGGAACATCCTCACCTCTTTCATCCTCCTCCCTTACATAACACATCCAACATGCGTTCCACTTTCTTCGCTATTGCCGTTCTTTTCGCTGCGGTGCTCCCCGCGTCTTCCGCTCCCATGTGCGTAAACCATCATCTCCGTCACATCCAACAGCCTGCGAACTGACTTTCATTGCATCTCATTTAGCCCTGCAAACGAAGCCTCAGGTGCTCTCAGCATAACCAAAGGCATCACAGGCGTATTCGGTGAACTCACCGATCCCGACGCCCCCGTATACGTCGGTGACGCTCAGTAAGTCGTCAGAATAACTCATAACATTCACATACACCTAACTGACACCGTGTACCGTGCAATCAGCGACAAACGCTCAGCCCGCGTCGAAGACCCCGACCTCCTACATATCATCTACAGTAACCCACCACCGCCGCCTGCAGTGGGAGGTACGGAGAGCGGCGCACTTGAAGGCCCGTCGGCCTCGGGACATAGCAAGAGCCCCGGCGAGGATGTATCTGGCACACAGTAAGCACGCTTGATTTCATTGATATGGTACGACTCGATTCTGATTTGATGTGATTATGAAGTGACTGAAAGTAGCGAAACGGCCACCGAGTGCTAGTCGCTCGCTGGTTACTTATCTACGTCGACACGCGACAGCCGCGGCCTCCTTACTAACAAGCACACCAAGGGGTCCACGACGACCAGTCGATTCGGGGATCGCTCTAGTAGGAGAAGATCGTCCACATTCCTCAAGGCGAGGGAATGAGTTGACCACCGAGGTGGAGCAGAAGCTGCCGACCGCTCTACGGCGGTATGCACATAGCCTTGTAGAATAAGGAGAAGGAAGACGTGCACGTGCGGGAAACCTTCGATAGCTGACCCCATGTACTTATTGCACCCGGGCCAGCACTTGCACTAAGGTGAAACTAGGATCTCATCGAACGCATAAGTACTCCTACATGATATCATCTACGAGCTCTACAGGAAGTGTGAGACGATCTGGCAAGCACACGATGAGGAATGCGTTTCTATTTACTTCTTCACTCGATTCCAATCCAATCGAACATGATTGAGAAACGACTGACATCAGCGAGTCGAGAACATATCGAGTGCACTACCTCCACTGCACAATCCCCTCGCACAAGTCTAGATCTCCTATCCTATTCTATGAGTGATCAAGCACTAAGGAATTCGATGCACGGGCTTGCTAAACCACGGACCAAAGGGCTTCATGAGCTCGGAGGCTATATTAAAATCTAGGGAGCTAAGTACAGTAGATCACAGTACCGGCAGGGATCATGGCACATCTTCTATGCCTGCCTGCGCCGTCTAAAATCATGCAGACCCATGCACACAATAGACCATCACTCGTAGCACTCACTACGCCCCATCTTCGTTGACCGTCATCGATTCCTAGCCCATCTCGCCATCGATATCCTCAGCTCATGGCAATTGTCGATGGTTGAGTTCCATGCGCAGTATATAGGATTGCACTACCTAGGCTATGCATATGCCATTCCTGCGCTGGAATTTGAATTTGTTTCGAATGTAGTTGGTGCGTATCCTTCGACGAAGTCACATTGCGCTGAAGCATGCACTACAGTTCTCGTGTAGACACCGCCAGATAACTTACCAAAGAGCTTCGTGCACGGCGTGCCTCTACATCCATGTAGGAGCGTAAGCATCTCCTCCACATAGACAGAAGACGTACAACTCACTATGACTTACGACTTACGACTTACGACTTACGACTTACGACTTACGACTTACGACTGACGACTGACGACTGACGACTTACGACTTACGACTTTACCTTCACTTCATACAGTATACTATGTAGCCTTCTTGCTTGTTACACATCAGTTAACAGTCAACTTACAGCAAGTGCGTGTGCGTAATATACCCAATAGCACTCACCTCGCGTCTCCCAACCTGTATCGATCCTCTCGTCGAAGTCGCGTGGATGGCAAGATCCTATGTGAACCAGACGGTCAAGTGGGGATCTTGAACACGAGGAGGGACGACCCGCATTTAAGAACCCATTTCATTTCATTGATATTGTCGTTTTAAATTGAGAGGACACTCGCTGCTAATTTCAATTTTAATGATATCATACAACACATCCCTACAGTCTACACCAAAGCGGTCAGTTAGTACGATCCGCTGCAGGTGCTGAGATGAAAAGACGCAAGACGTACCATACAATACATAATATCTCCAGCGATCCCCATACATCCCCATGCATCTGCACATCCACTCCACATCCTCGTACACTCCACCACCACACCTCCGCCTGTCGCAATGGCCCCTCCAATCGAAAAGGCCATTTCACGAGGGGAGACCTTGCCAATGATACAACACGCTTCCCTGCAGAGTATAATCCTCAGATCGTCATCCAAACAGCATTCAGCGGTGGGATGAAGCTGAAAGTACTTGATAGAGGGAGAGACGCACGGTACTGTTATCCTTCCTGACAAGTTTGCGATTGACGAGCGCGATTAGACATTTGTTCACTCTTGCTTGGGATAGGTCGGGGGGTTTCATTAGTTCTGGTACTGCAATCCACCAATCCACGTCAGCGTCAGTTTCTCCAACACACACACAGAAAAGACAGTCGAATCCAAGATGAGTAACAAAAAGTGACAAGACAAGAACACGTACGAGCAACCCCCCTCCCCCTCTCCAAAAACCCCTCAATAACCATCTCCACATGCCGTCTCAGCGTAGGATCGCTCCCCCGAAACTCCAACGGCAGCGAAACGACCATCCGCTCGATCTCTAACGCGCGTTCTTTTTTCTCTTTGGCGGATAGTTTTGGTTTGGTGGGTTTCTTTTTGAGTATGCTTTTTGGTTGCGATGTGGATGCGGAGACTGTTGTTCGATCGCCTTCGCTCTCGATGTCGGTGGCCATGGTTCTGTCGTGTAATGTAGAGGTGTCTTGTGCGGAGACGGGGGGAGGAGTGGGGGAAGGGAGTTGGGCGAGGCGGAGGGCTTCCATAGCAGCGCGTGCATCTTCCTCTACAACCGTCCAGTTACACGTCAGAGCACACAAGATAGACCTCGCACGCACTCACCAGCCCTCCTCGCAGCAAGCTCAAAACTAGCCCCCGTCGGCGCCTGCCTCCAATCCGTCGTCAACGCATTCATATCCAAAACATACAACCAACTCGCAAAGCTCTCATTGAACACCCCCAGCGCGTCTCCCAAATTCCTTAAACCGTCGACGTTTCCCTGGAGGGTTTCGACTTCGTCGAGGAGTTCGGAGAGGGCGGGTTCGAGGAAGCCGAGGCCGTGTGGGGCGTTGGGGAAGGCGCCGGAGCGGGAGAGCCGCGAGAGGGAGCCTTGGGAGAGGCGGCGGAGGGGGGTTCGGTGAGGGGTTGGGACTGTTGGGGGGAGGTTCATTGCGAGTGGGTGATGGAGGTAATTGCAAGGTGGCGATCATGATCAATGAGGGAGCCCTCAGCCAATCGAAACGCGATCACGTGGGTGTTTCTCACGCGGGTGGGTGACGCGGTTGGTAGGGCGCTCCAAGCTGTTCTTCGAACAGCCATGACCACTACTAATAGAACGACTAATGTTCTATGAGTGTCAAGCCTCCAGATGTATCGCAACGAGCAATATCCACAGGTTGACGGAGGTGACTGTGCCACAACAGCCGCCATGCCCCGTGTAAAAGCTTACAGAAAACCTGTACCAAAGGACGATGATCATGACGAAACTAGTAGTAGTGCGGTAAGTTGAACGCCTTTTGTCATCTCTGGACGCCGCTGATAATATTCCCCTTGTCCGTAGGGAACTGCATCGTACAGTTGGAAGGGTGTTTGTTTGTGATCACGGCCTAATGACTGCTACACTTGGCTCTGACATACGTGGCAGTGGGTGGCGTCAGTAGATGAGCGGACCACTAGTTCTGTGTCAGATATGGCACTTGAATGCTCGCGCTATCTAAGTACAGTCGTAGAGCTCATCGATCCCCATGGTGGGGTCAAACGCGTGGGGGAAAAAAACGGTCGACATCTTTCTTGGTTAGAAAAAGCAGCTGGCCGTGATCATCTTAGGTTAGGTGATGACTCTCTTGAATAGAAAAAGCAGCTGGTCGTTATCATCATGCAGGGATCAATCAACAAGTGGTGAAGCTTGTGAGTACTTCTGTCCTCATGCGTAAACATACCTGTCTTATATGCTCTTCAGACGGGGAAGATATGATGTATACTCATCTCATCCGTCCACTGATTCTGTTCAGTGTGAGAAAGAGTCAAATCTTAAAGATGATCATATCACGTTCGAGGATCACCATCTATGTAGTCCCTCCAGCGGTCATCTGCGCCATCCATGTAGGCTGTGCATTCTGTGGCGGGATAGACAGTTAGCTGATACTGTTCATCCAGGACGAGCTTAGTGGCTTTGATTTTCTGTTGTTCTGTTTTTGCAGCTCACCCGTACACTGATCATCATGAACTCCTCGCGTTATCATCTTATAGATTCCGAGTTCAACGAAGCTAGACGAACCGTACCCGCTCTCGCGGGACTGCAGGCTCGCCCTCTTTCTGTGTGTCTGGATCGGATCCGTGCACTCTAGCGCCTTGTGGATAGATGCAGGTCATCGCCGCATATTCGGGTATGATGAGACGCGTGCGAAGAACATCTGCTCCAGAAGGTGTTCCTAACGTTTTGGATGAAGCGCCTTTTGATTATCGTAAGTCTGTTATAACTTGTGCATCATTGATCCCCTCCTCACTCTTACTTCCGTACTTCGAACAGGCCAGACCGCACAACTGGAGTCGACTCCTGACTGCGCGAAATTTCGTCCGACTGTCGTTACAGGAACCATAGGTTAGAAGAATTCCTTGTGAATCGACCGTCACAGAACTCACTCTCGTTTTCGACTTTAGAGCAATCGCTCCAATCTTTTGTCGACCTCAGGGAGAGGTACGACCCACCGCAAGATTCCTTCCCTACGCCATCGTACATGGCACCCAAAAACCTCCACCCTGGTGTTATAGTCGCCATCGTTCTCTCTTCGCTCTTTATTGCCATCGGACTGTTCACATTCTTCTTCGTCAAGTCTCGACGTTCGCGCCTGCGGGTGACTCAATTGAATGAAAAGTCGTATGTTGAAAAGCCGCGGCGACGACGGCGACAGCAATTTGTCAGGCTAATCTGTGAGTAGGCAATATAAGCGACAGGAATATAATGTCACACTACTGATAGCTCACATCTGGGATGTTATGTTGTAGGCTCCCAAGATAGGAGTGAACCATGTCAGAAGGAGCGGACAAGCCCCACATATATCCTCCCCGTATTCTCAACGCACGCGACCATCAACCGCGAACCATCCCAATCCACCACCCCAAATACTACCCAAACCCAAGAAATCTCAGCGCCGACACCCTCAGTCCTCTTCACATCGGTAATATACACCGGCAGCGGCGACGTCGCCCTCACAGATAGATATAGTAGTACCCCAGTGGGCTCCCCGCGGACGTCGTATCAACATGGGATATCACAGTCGAGGAGGATGCGTTCGTCGCAGATGATCTCGTTTACGGATCGGACGTGGGAGGACGATTGGGTGCATGTACCTCCGAGGAGGCCGCCGTCTGCTAAGCTCAAAGAGAGGTGTCAGACGGCGTAGCTGATATATTTTATTGTGCGTAAATATATATGATTGTATCTAAAAGTTATTGACAGTCTTTGTACCGTCTCACAGCTTATGTATACTACAAGCGCTGGTTATTTGCGTGGTTTGTTGCAAGCCACTCTAGCCACGAGCAACTTCGTTTAACTTGGCGTGGTGATTTGGCCGGGCCACAACCCTCCGACACGGACGCATCACGTAAGACCGGTGCGAGGCCAAACATGGTCGGTGAATATCAAACCAAGCTGGACGGTCAACAAGCACCGATGTCCTATGTCCGTTACCCTGACTATCTTTCAGTACACAGGGAATAGCAATCGACACTCTTAATGAGAGAGATGATCGTAGACCCTTGACTTACATCCAACCTTCAAGTCGATTCTGCAACGTTTCCACCATGCCTGGCATCCGTACTTGGCTCGTTACCGGGTATAGCGTGCGGCCTTTTGGCTACATTATCGAACCTGGCCGCAGAGACTTAAGCTTGCGGACAGTACATCACGAGGGATCAGTCTCGAACTCGTGAGGCAGCTCATAGCTTCGTCTTCCGACGCAGTTCGTCCTGAACGATCGTCAAGTTGCCAGGAACAGCAACGCCAGAAAAGCGCTGCATGGCTTGGAGCTGTGTACTAGTTCTATCGAAAGCATTGAAAGTATCATGAAGCCCGTGCAAGAAATCCTCGGATGACATGGATTAGACTACCTTGTCAATAACGCTGTAGTCGCGAGTTCTTAATTCTACGCTGCGTCGATAATAGCAGCAAATGTCGGCGCCGTTTCGGAAGAACTACCGTTCGCCCATCCTGGTTACTAACTATTGCCCTTTCAATGTCGACAGAACCTAGCGATATACACAACCGTCGACTTCAAGCCTGCTGACCTGCCCAGAGTTCTTCTCAAAAACGTCATCGGCCAAGCTCACCTGTCGCAAGTGCTGCTTCCTCTTATCGAGAAGTCTCAGAAGAAGTTCATTCCCAACTTCTCGAGTGGAATTACCAGCATGAGCCTCGATCATCTGCCGAGAGCTGCGACGTACAGTATTAGCAAGGCGGCGATTAATATGCTGTTGCGTGGTTAAGGTTTTTCATGCCCTTAGCACCTACACGACAGCGCTCTCTGTGTGCATATTTCCTGCAGACTCATAAGCAAGCAAACGCAAGGCCGGCGCCGACTTTTACTTATTACTATTGACCCTGGTTGGTGTAAGACAGGTTAGTACAGACATCTCAGCTCTTGGCAGACGTACTCTTGACATGTTGCTTTATATAGAGATGGGCGGACCCGACAGCGAACCTTGAGCCTGCGGAGAGTGTAGAAGCCATACTGAGACTTGTGGATCGATCGACGGTGTGGGATAGCGGGAGGCTCTTTGCCTACACTAGGAGAGAACTCTCATGGTGATACAGGAGGTTTGCGTGGGATAGAGTCCCATTGATTCGTACGATAGGACCAAATCACAATACGATACCAATAAACTGTGCACAGAAGGGCGTGATTACTTGTCAAAATCCGTGATACAAGATCTTGGCCGTTGTATATAGCTGCAAGCCTGCTTTACAGGGGAAACGTCAAAGAAAACGTGAAAGATAGAACGATATCTGATATTTGAAGACCCTTAGACATCGTTACGGTTAGTCAAGATTCTGTGGGGATTGAAAACTCTAGACCCACAGCTTACATTCTGTCATCACAATTTCGATTTATTTCCACCATAGCTATCGCGCAAGATTGACCCCAACACACCGTTCGATGCCAGTTGCGCAATATTCGAGTCGCCCAGCCCAGCTTCCTTTAGCACCTCCACCGTATGCTGCCCAGGCTCCAACACTCCCTCTTCCGGTCGATAGGTGGGAAGAGGGAGAGCTGGCGTTCTAGACAATCGAGGATGAGGTGTAGGAGCCGCTTGTTCACTCGAAGCCAGCTGAGCGGCTTCGACGGCATCGAGAACAGGAAAGACGCATGCATCAGATCCTATGTAGGGTTGTCAGTCGATACACTATCGAACGGAAAGGATGGGGCGACATACCCTTGAAAATGTCCTCCCAGTAGTCTCTATCGTAAAGTTTGAAGGCCTTTTCGAACAAACTCTTCATCTGCGGCCAAAGCTCTGTGTTGTGCTGATCCTCCACCAAGAGCTCCAAGCCTTCAAGTTGGGTTGCCAGATATCTATCCGGGAGAGCCCCAAGAATTTTTTCCAGAAACACCTTGTAGAATTCAGGCTCAAGGCATCCAACTGACATCCATCGCCCGTCTGCACATGTATAGACGTTGTAAAATGGAGCGCCTCCGTCGAGTGTGTGCTGCATTCGTGTAGTGGGAACCTTTGACCCGGCCTCCGGCGAGGCAGCAAATGGCTGAAGTGGCGAACGAACCTTGTACGGCCATTGCATGGCAGCGAGCAAGGGAAACGTTGACAGATAACGTGTTCCTGATACCTGGTTAATGATGAGTTGGCGTAATGAACCCACAAGTTATAATACGATACCAACCATATCGACGCTAACGACTTGACCCAGTCCACTCGAGTGACGCTCAATCAGAGCAAGCAGAATTCCGAGCGCACATAGAAGACCGCCTCCTCCAAAGTCGGCAACGAGGTTGAGTGGGAAAGCTGGCTTCCCCGTATCGCCCGGGAACATCTATTAATTGACGTTAGTGCCTGACAGTTGCAAAAGATCGTCACGTACTGAGAGCACACCGCTTAACGCTATGTAGTTGATATCATGGCCTGACCGGAGGTTTCAGTGTTCAAGAAGCTTTCATCAGTTGTTGATCTTGTACATACCTGCCTGGTCTGCGCCAACAGCCCATGGTTAA
>JAXQGX010000659.1:0-12607 GCA_037040455.1 Irpex sp. P115-07
CCTCATTCATAGAACGCCCGAAGAACACCTGCCTAACGCTAAATAACTGCAAGTTCATACCAGGGATACAGCAGAGTCACATACCAGCTGCCTCAAACTCAGCCTCTTCGCTTCCTTCGCTGCATAAAGTTCAAGTTGCTTATTTCCGTAGAAATGTAGAGCATTGGATAATCCCCGCCTACTACCGGCGGTGAAGGCATTCCGAGTCATTGGTGGTGCAAGAGCGAACATTAGTGATCTTGCAGAGGAGAGTGGCCATGACATCCTCTTAGGCGGTGTGCAGCCTCCGCGCTGAGGGTGGGTGTGGGGGTATACGGTGTCGTCGAGTCATGAGTGAGGTAAAATAGGCAGCCACGACTCCCGCTCCTGCAAGATCAATACGAGCGAGGATAGACGCTGGGCCCGACGTTGTGGCGGCGTTTGCACGTACTTCGCTTTTGGACGTTGACCACTATCTCTGTGTGCGGACTTGAACATAACATGGGAATCACTGGGTAAAGGAGTTCGTTGTTCCTACATACTCTGTTGCTGATGAGATTTATTTCTTAGGCTAGCGAGATGGGTGAACGCCCCTACCACGGGTTTGGATTTGATAGGTCAAAACATCATCCGCAACCACCAAGTCCGTCTTTACTGTAGGCAATGAAAGAGATGTTCTCGTTGAACGATACCACTGTCAGGGCGTGGCGCGAGGCAAATGGTATCTCAGTGTGAAGTCGTATCGGTCCCAGCTCCAGTCAATACCTGGGATACAGGTGCATGCTGAGCGCACGATGTGTGCATTGACCATGAACGGTGTGTCACTCCCATCAACGTAAAAACCTAGGCAAAGGAGCTCACAGATCATTGCCAGAGAATGTGTTTGTACAGCTCGACGATCCTGTTTCTCATTCGAGAGCGGACTTACTGCAGCCTCTGCCCGAGGGCCAGGTTCCGATCCCCCTCACAGGACCAGGCGCACCCGCGCATTTCAGAACCACGTTCCTCACGCTGAGCCCTCCAGGGGCACTTGAACAACTCCTCGCTCAATCTCGTGCTCGATGGGTGTCTGTAAGGCAGTCTGGGACGTCTGGGCTGTCGCAAGGGTCTGGACAGCAGTTGTCCGTCGACGGGGTCATCTACTCGATAGGCACGGATTTCATCGTGCGAGCGGGGAATGTCATACTTGCGGGAGGTGCTGTGAAGGGCATGCTGCTTGAGGTACGTAGAATTGCGTCACTGGCTTGTAGCTGCAGGAAATTGACATAGCGTGCTGTGCAGGCTGAGTATCTGCCGGTTACGACGATGCCACCAGGGAGTGATGGCAGCATGGATCTACTGAACAACCTCCTCGTGTCGATCCTCCCGAACATCCCAGACGCGAAGATGACGGCCATCACGATCAACGACGCCATGTGGGAAGAGGTGCTCTGGGATCGCGAACAAGAGGAGGAGCTGCTGGATAAGGAGCCTGAAAAGGAGGAAGAGACGAGCGTGTTTGTGACTGGGAATGAGGGGCTCGTGAGTCACCGGAAAGGGGATTGGACTGGGGTCGATAGGGACCGAAGGTCCGCTTACCTGATTATCGGGGCGTTGAGAGGCGAGGGTTTATTGTAGATGTTGCTGCTTCGAAACTGTAGGATGTACTGGCCAATTATAATGAAATGCCATGAAAGGGGGCAGGCCGCGACTATTCATAAAATATTATACATCTTCCAGTCGTCCAGTTCGAGTACATAACTATGTAACATGGCCGCCTAAGCGCTTGAGTCGAGTGTGACGTGACTGTTCGTGTCAGTCACGCGTCGCGCCCGGCCAATATTGATGGTGACTGTCACTGACACTTGCTCATCCACCTCAACCTCGATTATACTCACTCATTGAATATCGTCGGATGGCAATTAAACGCAAAGCAACCGTTCTATCTACCGAGGCGCCACCTAAAAAACGGATTACTCGCTCTCGACGACCGTTAGAAGACACACAGCCTGTCGTACCCGTCCCAGATCTCCCTCCACGCACGCGAAGTCGGAAGGTTCTTGCTGAAGAAAGTGTTGAAGAGAAGGGTGAGAAAATTGTAGTAGCTAAAGCGACATCCAAGGGAGGGAGACAGACGAGAGGAAGAGCAAAGAAGGATACCGTATCTGAAGCAGAGCCTACACTACCGCCCAAGCCGCGCAGAGGTCGACCACCTCGTCAGAAGCAAGATGAAGCCTCTCCATCCGAAGCCAGCTCCTCAAAGGTTACTCTTGATACTCTACAAACCACTGCAGACCCAGACGACTCTCCTGATGAGCTACTGCTCTCATCTCCACCGCAGTCTCGACCATCCACCCCAGAGCGTACTCCCCCGCGAGCAGAAGCCTCTCCTAGAGTCGTCCTCGATGCCGTCGTAATCTCAACACCGCCGCGCCGAATTACAAACTCTACAAATCTGCCACGGATATCCTCTCGAAGGGCGGGTTCCACACCTCAGGCTACCGCTAGTCCGTTGAAGAGGAATCCCACCGCGTCCACCGTCAGTCCCAAGAAGCCTGAATCTCCTAGATTGCCTGCACTTCTACTCCCTAGACCTGCAGAACCAGATGATGAGCTGAACTTTTTGGCTCCATTACCGCCGACCTCGCCTACGAAAGTAGCTGTATCCACCCCCTTCAGCTCCCCTCGTAAAGCTAAAGCCTTTGCTACGCCCCAGACATCCCCGAGTCGGCTGCCCCGTACACTTCCATCCCATCTACACGCTAGCTTTCACGCACAGAAGTGTGCTGCCCTCCGTGCCCTCCATCATCTGACTGTCCCTGATGCAGAGGAAGAGAATGAAGAAGAGGAAGCGGGACCTTCCACGAATGCGGTCGCACAGCAGCAACTTACTAGTCTACTCAAGGGGACCGTCGAGCGAGGAGAAGGAAACAGCTGTCTGCTCATCGGGCCAAGGGGAAGCGGAAAGACTCAAGTACGTCGTACCACCAATGCTCATGATAACGTTCTCACTCGATATTAGATTCTCGAAGCGGCCATATCCGCACTACCCGCAGAACCAATAGTCATTCGATTATCGGGGCACGTCCAACACAACGACCGCCTCGCCATGCGCGAAATCGCCAGACAGCTCGCTGAGCAAACCGGCAACACCCTGCTCACCTCCCATGAAGACGAAGACTCCTCCGACGAGAACCCCTTCCTCGGACCCTCCTCGACACCCATATCCCTCCCCCCGCCCTCGCACCTCCTCGCCCTAATATCCACGATCCCCACCCTCCCGCGCCCCACCATAGTCATCCTCGACGCCATCGACCTCTTCGCCCTGCACGCCCGCCAAGCATTGCTCTACTGCCTCTTGGACACCGTGCAGAGCTGTCGGACGGGGGTGAAAGGCAGTAGGGGAATGGCGGTGGTGGGGGTTACGACGCGTGTGGATACTGTGAATATGCTTGAGAAGAGAGTGAAGAGTCGGTTTTCGGGGAGGATGGTTAGGTGTGCGCCGACTGGGAGGGTGGAGGGGTGGGTGAGGGGGGCTGGGGCTGCGTTGTGCGCGCCCATTCAGACAGACGGGGATGAGGATGAGGGTAAGGATGGGAAGGAGGAGGAGGAGGGGGAAGGAGGGGAGTGGGCGAAGATGTGGGAGGGGTCTGTTGTTGCGTTCTTTGACGACCCCAGGGTTCGCGAGGTCTTGCGCGAGACGTTCTCTTTGAGTCGGGATGTGCGACTGTTGAGCCGGCTTCTTGTATGCGCATCGTTTTCTTTTGCTATCTTCTTCTTGACGAAAATGCTCGCTTTATCAGATACAACCAGTG
Source organism: Irpex sp. P115-07 (assembly GCA_037040455.1). Taxonomy (NCBI): domain Eukaryota; kingdom Fungi; phylum Basidiomycota; class Agaricomycetes; order Polyporales; family Irpicaceae; genus Irpex; species Irpex sp. P115-07. The sequence goes on from JAXQGX010000659.1 coordinate 3,774, forward strand.
GCCAATCTGACACCGACATCCGCCTTCCTCACTCCATCCGCGTTGGTCGAGTCTGCGTCGATCCAACGATGTCCCCCGCGCTTCCCCCTCCTAAACTGTAAGTTCCCATTCCTACCACACCACACCACCTCTCCCTACCTCACTCACCTCACCTCAATTCACTCAATTCTTCACAACCAGCACTAAACTACCCCTCAATATGCCTCCTCATCGCCGCCATCCACGCACGCACCTCCGGGCACGAAGCCGTCACCTTCGAGATGCTGCACGAGACCTTCCGGGACCAGCTCCGGACGTCGCTGTCTGCGCCTGTGCAGGTGGAGGGAGGCGGGATCGGGATGATGCGGTGTAGTCGTGAGATACTCGTCAGGGTGCGTTTTATCTCCTTACCCTCTCATATCCTATCTCTCCTCTCATTGTCAAATGGATATCTATCTGACTTTGACGTTGAATTACAGGCATTCGAGATACTAGTAGCCCAGCGGCTGTTCATAGCGCTCGCGCCTCCTGCGGTGGGGACGGGCAGGGAGTTTGTTAGGTATAGGTGTGCGGTTGAGAGGGCGGATGTGAAGAGGGCGGTGGAGAAGATGGGGCAGTTGAGTTTGAAGAAGTGGTTTAGTAAGGCGCAGTAGAAGAGTACGTGGGTTGTGTCCTTGTTGAGGGCGGGCGATTAACTGACTTGTGAGCTGTTAGGTGGTCGGATTTGGAATTACACACTATACGATGTCACGTTGTTTTTTTTTACATGGAAATATTGGATCCTACAAATTGCTGGAATGAAGGCATGTTAGTTCAAGATGGGGCGGTTGAGTTTGAAAAAGGCAGCAAGGCGCATTACTAGTAGACGGCAAATACTATTAGGTACGTGTGTTGTGCCTCTGTCGTACTCACGAAACTGACTTGCGAGGCCTCAGATGGTCAAGGATACAGACTGTTCAGTCTTGTAGTGGCGTTCCTATGGAAGTATCTGGATGTTATGGATGGATAAAGTTCGGCTTTCTGCAACGGAAAAGGAATGATACAACATGAGGGAACACAAGATGGCTGAGATGACCTGCACTGACGGACTATATAGTGAACAGGACCCAGTCGGAAAAGTACGCCAGATATGCAGTCGGTAGTGCGGATGCTGGTAGTGAGTTGATTGTTTCGATTGTCATATGCAGCTGTTTACAGGCTGATGCAGGTACGAAAAGGACCAGCGATACCACGCTCAGCGAAGTATAGAGCGCATCCTTGAGCCCACTTGTACGGTCTTGAGGATCTAGTGTTGACCGCTGGGGTTCGTACTTTGGTGGGCGTTGTCGTTTTACGCAGAACGGATTATAACACGACTGACCGCTAAACTGTCTGTCCAGGTGCCGCGAACACTTACTTCTTTATCACAGCATCAAGCTCGCGCGTTCCGTGGTCCCACACGGCATAGGTGGGGGAAAACATGTTACACGATCTGACGCCTGAATAGTGTGGCATTTCCGCTGGGTGAGTCGCCAGTCTCGTTCTCTTTGCGAGGAAAGTGTGTGTGAGCTAAATCACGGCCTTACCTGCGTTTAACAGCCTCCTCGTGCCATTGAACTATACGCACAGACTCGAAGGAGGAAGCATCGCCCATGGTAGAGAGCGGTGATTTATCGCATTCGGACTGCATCCTACAAATTGCTGGAATGGATGCATATTAGCTCACGAGATGGAGCAGTTGCACTGAAGAAGTGGTTTAGCAAGGTGCAGTAGACGGTGAATGGCATCCTAGCAAGTGCGTGTGTTTTGTCTCTATCGAGAGCGGGCGACTAACTGACTAGTCGTTAGATGGTGTGGATTATGGACCAGTCGGTGGTATGGTCGACCACGCATCATTTGCATGGCGATCACTAATAAGTTTGATGGAAGAAGTGGTTCAGCACAAGTTAACTTAAACACTAAACGGCTTGAGTAAAGTTACTTCAAGTTGTGACGGAACCTAGTACTTACACTGACGTAGTATTGCAATTGGCGCCTCAGCACTGTGATCTCGTCGTAGTCACCCATCGTCTCGAGTAAGACCTGACAGTGGATCATCATTACGAGGAGTGCTTCACAGTACCTGCTGGCAACGTAGTCGTTCTGGTAAGCCGCTTTTCTATCAAAAACTATCTCATGTGAATTCGCGCTCAAACTACCTCCACAGATCGTCTAGTTTGCTATGTCTGCCACAACTGACTGTCGAGCTGCTGGTATCGATGAGGTGGTCACTGTCCTGGTCGTCATTTTACCATGTGACCATGGCATCAATATTGTACGTCTTTGACGTTTTACTGTCCCACGACGAAGATGGGAAGCTACGCGATTCTCCGCCAAGTTGGTTTGGCGGTTTTGTTGGGTGAGTCTCGAATGTCATTCTACACTATAAAGTGCAGACGGGTTCGATCACGGGTTCATCTGTGTTTTCGGCAGGCATTCAGAGCCGTTGCATTACATTGTGCTTCGACTCCAGTCGGAAGAAGTACGAAACATCGTCCAAATGACAGAGCGGTGATCTATCGCAAACAGGTTCCATCCTACAAATTCTCAGGATGCAGATAACGCTCCAAGTCGAGAGCACGAGGTCTGGTTCTATCTGCGCGAGCAGGGATTCAGTCGGAATCGGCTGCATAGGAGCTCCAAGACATAGAGAAGACGGGTATCTTGGAATCATGTGGCACGTGTGTGTGTATCATGCATACTAGTGAACAGTGAACAAGGTGAATCCTCTGGCTATCATCTTTGACAGTTCGTGCGAAATGTGCCCGATACTCCACCCTACCCAGACGATTCTTGTTCTCAAGCGATGTCCAAATCTGCGGGCCTTCTATTTTTATTTGAGATATCACTCATAGCGCAGGAATGGAATTACGACACGCCCAATGGTGTGGTTCATCCCTGATTTCTGGGGGAGGGACGCATATAACTATCTTTCCCAACGATGCTTGCTCGCTGTCTCTGTCCAAGTCACTGTTGACCATACTGATGTCTTCCTCTACCCTCGTAGCCGTTTTAGCCGTTTTAGGAGTGGTTATTCTCGTCCGAAGAAGATCGCTCGCGAGGCAACGCAACTGTTCTGTCCCTCCCGGACCTCCGGGATGGCCCATAGTAGGCAACCTATTCGACCTTCCAGAAGAACGTCCATGGCTTGTATACTCGAGGTGGTCCAAGCAATATGGTATGTCGTATGGTAGATGAGATTGTGCTCCACCCCGTGTTAACCTCATACTACAGGGGATATTATGTTTCTGCGAGCTCTCACCACTCCTATGTTGGTTGTGTCGTCTGTTGACGTGGCATTTGACCTCATGGACAAGCGGTCTGCAATCTATTCCGACAAGAACGCATCGGTACTGGATAAGATGTAAGGGTCTCAGGTACTGCCAGCAATAGCACCTCGTTGACACTCGTATTTCTTACTAGGACGGCCTGGGACTTCAATCTGGGTTTGATGCCCTATGGATCTCGATGGCGAGCTATCCGAAGAAAAGTCCATGAAAATTTCAATCTCGTAGTTACTCCGAGGTACCATGATAAAGAGAGGAGGCATATTCATGCTTTCTTGCGCCAATGCATCGATGAAACTGGGCCAAAGTTCAATTCTGGCCTGATCCGTCAGTAAGTCTCAGTGTACCTCCTAGTTAGTTCCGCATCTGAACCATTGTGCTCTTCGAGGTTACTGGCTGCTATAATCTTGGACATTGTGTATGGCATAGAGATCAACGACATGAAGGACGAATACGTCAAGACCTTGGTGGAGGCTCTGGAGATACTCGGAGAGAGCAAAAAACCTGGAAAATATTGGGTGGACTTTATTCCTCTGTTACAATACGTACCGGCGTGGGTTCCTGGAGCCGCCTCCGCCAAGTTCGCTGCACACTCACGTCCAGTGGTGGAAAAGATGCTTCACAAGCCGTTCGACGACGTCAAGAAGGGGGGTTCTGAGAAGGTTTGTCAAATGCCCGCTTGCTCATGGCTTTTTTGCTGACCATAATCTCAAGGACTGTATTGTCCTCAATCTCATGGCGAAGATTGCTCAGCAGCCAGATGATATGCTCAGAAATGTCGAGGAAATGCATGCGAAATATGCCACCGGTATCATCTATTCAGGTATGTATCCTCTGAAGGGATCCGCGACAGTGTACTTACCTAATCTCGGGACTTCATAGCGGCTGCGGAGACGGTATACTCTCATAGTTGAAAACCTAGCCCATGTTACTCACTTGAAGGCTGAATTTTAGACGGTCTCGCTTCTACAATCATTCTTCTGCGCCATGGCAATGAACCCTTCCATTCAAAAGATGGCGCGAGAAGAATTAGATTTAGTCGTGGGCCCCGAAAGACTCCCCACGCACGACGACCAGGCTTCTTTGCCATATGTTTACGCGGTGTTACTCGAGAGTCTCCGATGGTTTCCCGTTGCTCCTCTGGGCGTTCCCCATCGTGTGAGCGAAGATGACTTCTATAACGGATTTTTTATCCCTGCGGGCACTATCATCATCCCTGTACGTATACATTGACTCTATGTTGTGGCTATTGTGATTCAGTGTTGACCAATGCATCCATCCTGTAGAACGCTTGGTGTGTGGTTGGCTTATGCTTCGTGATTCACTCAGACTGTCCTGAACTATGGCCCTGTTCATCTTTACAGGCATATGCTCCGTAACGAGGCCAATTATCCCGAACCTGACAGTTTCAATCCCGGTAGATACATGAAGGATGGCGCACTTGATCCTGCTATTCGTGATCCGACCACGATAGCTTTTGGCTTCGGTCGCCGGTGAGCTGGATATTACTACGAGTTTTGTGATCTTCACTGAAGCGTAATGTCATATGCCCATAGGATCTGTCCGGGAAAACACTTGGCGAAGGACACTGCGTTTCTGACGATCGCTTCTATTCTTCACACGTTTGACATTGTACCCGCCATCGACGAGGATGGAAAAGACCTCGATCCAACACCTCAAATGGTCGGAAGTCTCGTGTCGTAAGTATAAAGTGATGTCTATGCTGGATGGCATCGATGCTGATTTTCTGTTACAGCTTCCCTGAGCCCCTCAATTACAGGCTGAAACCGCGATCTGATGTCTTCACAAGTCTCGTTACTGCAACAGCATCCGAGTAGGTAGTATATATCACGAACGAGATTGTGTATCCAGCTGCTTTTCATCTATGGTCCGTTGCTTCTAGCAATACACGTTCATATCGCGGGGATTAGGCCAGAATTGGGTCTACTCTAGAAATGGTATAGGGGGAAATGCCATCACGCATTGCCGCGATTTCTACATTTCGTTACCTACTAGCTATACCATTTGACAGCTTCTTTTACCGGATTAGTTGTGGAATGTGCACACGGAAATCACGTTCAGCGATATGTGGGTCTCTCGTCGCTCTCATTTACTCCGGTACCACCTCCTCATTCATTGTACTCTCACAGAATGCCACTCATGGTTCAGAAGACTCGAAGCCTTGGTCCACCGCAGGTAGACCAACCCAGAGGTTCTCATTGGCAGGGCATATCCGCTGCCTGCATTAGGGCTTTGCGTCTGTCACAGTTCACACCCAGAATGCAGATCCACTTATATGGCATTCACCGCTGCTGCCTCCGTGACAGCTCATATCCTGTGTTTACGCCATGTTATTCCATCTTCGTCTCAAGGTAGCACCTTCATTTCCTCCAATGCGTCGATTCCGCCTGATCATGATAAGAGCACATTGCATAGGATGCCGTGAAGTGGAGCGCATGCCTGCTATCAGCGAGCATGACCATGCTTTACTTGAACACAGGCTTTGACCCGATCGAACGCCCCTCTTATAATGAACTTGCCCACCCGTTTATCGTGAGAGAGGCCTTTGAGTCGTTCGCTTGCTATCGCTGCCTCACTGATCATAACTATGCTGTCGTATCCGTCTCCTCTGACCTGGGCTGTCTGCGTCATCTTATCCGTTTTAACCCTAGCGATACATACCAGGATAGCGTGGAAGAAGAGACTTCGCGGTTGTTCACTTCCACCTGGTCCCCGTGGCGTGCCGCTGATCGGTAACCTGTTCGATCTTCCGAGCACTGAGCAGCCCTGGGTGGCTTACGATGACTGGCTGAATAGATATGGTTCGTCACATACTTGAATTCCGCTGCTTCATGCTCGATTCTTACAATATCGCGTGCAGGTGACATGGTTTTCTATCGAGTACTGGGCGCCCCCATGCTCATCATATCCTCTACGCGTGCTGCATATGACTTATTGGAAAGGAGGTCTGCAGTGTACTCAGACCGGCCATTGTCAACAATTGATCAGCTGTACGATAACACTCAGCTCAGATGACGATTCACATGATAACTTTTACGTCCATGCAGAATGGGGTGGGACTGGAACATTGGATTCATGCCATACGGCCTGCGCTGGCGAAGTATACGGCGGCAGGTACACGAACAATTCAATCAAGTTGCGACACCAAAGCATCGGGGCAAGCAGACAACAGAAGTCCATGCATTCCTACGTCGATGCCTGCATCACACCGGCGAACAGCTGGATCCTTTGCATGTCCGTCGGTACGTTCTCTTCTCGCTACCTCTTTCAAGTCCGGGTCCGACTCTAATCGTCGCTAACTAAAACCATCAGACTTGTTGCCGCCATAATTGTTAGAGTTGTGTATGGGATACACATTCAGAGCATGGACGATAAGTACATCAGACTTGTGACACAGTCTTTGGACGCGCTAGGGGAGTCACGCATACACGGAAGGTTCTGGGTAGATTTTATGCCTTTCATACGTTATATTCCCAGATGGTTACCAGGTGCCGCCTCTGCTAAATTTGCCTATCGATGGCGTCCGGTAGTCGAGCAGATGGTCAACAAACCCTTTCAGGATATCATGGAGCAGATAGTAAGTGGCAGTGACAGGTCCCTGTTGCTTGATTGTTCATGAAAAAGTGAAATCTTCAGAATCCCGAGGATTCGGTTGCCTGGGAATATCTCAAGAAACTAGAGAAGGAGTCGGACCCTCTAGTAAAACAAGAGCTGGCCTTACATGTCAGACATGCGGCTGCGGTTGCTTATGTAGGTAAGATACTGTATGTAAGTTCTATGTGGCTTCCAACAGTCTCATCTTAGTATTCATGGCTAGCGGGCGCAGAGACAGTGCGTCGCAAGCGGTCCCTCAGCGAAGCACATACAAATCCTAATCTGTGGTAATATTACCAGAGCTACTCAATTATCCAATCATTCTTTTGTAGCATGGCCAAACATCCCAACGTACAGAAGAAAGCCCAAGCCGAATTAGACGTTGTCGTAGGTCCTGGGAAACTACCCACGTACGACGATTATGCCGCACTTCCCTATATACGTGCCATATTCTTGGAATGCATGAGGCTATCAACAGTACTCCCGCTGGGCTTGCCGCATAGGCTGGTAACAGATGATTACTACAACGGATATTTTATACCTTCAGGAACTACAGTGATACCAGTAAGTCTGAACCTGGGCCTTGACGATGTATCGTTTGCTGAGGATTGCTGTACAATGCTACATGTCGAAATCATAGAGCGCATGGTTCGTACTTCTCCCCTCACTTATGCGTGCCACTCATAACGTCGTTCACGTATTCTTCCTAGGCATATGTTGCACAACTCGAAGGACTACCCAGAACCACATTGTTTCAACCCTGACAGATTCATGGACTCGGACGGCACTTTGAATTCAAATGCACCAGATCCGAGTACTGTGGCATTCGGCTTTGGTCGCCGGTAAGTACCCACGTCTTAAAAGCACGCAATCCATGCAGTTGACATGCCTTATCCCATTTTCCAATACGAATAATCACGTACAGGATCTGTCCAGGTCGACATTTTGCAACAGACACTGCTTTTCTGACCATGGCATGCACGCTATATGCGTTCAATATTCTTCCAAGTGAGGAGCTTGGTGAGACACCTGAACTCCTTGGCGCTATAATAGCGTAAGTCTTACTTTGTGGTGATGCTATTGGTATAGTAACATCAAGTCTTGATAGGCATCCCGAGCCACTACATTATATGCTACGATTGCGCTCGCCAGAGGTGGAGCAGCTGGTCCAGGACACGGAATTGTTGTCGCTATAAACTTAATACCATCTTGTGTTTATTTTTCTCGGGTTCTCAGCTGTCATAGCGCAGTACATAATGCATAAGTCACAACGTTCAAGTTGCAGAACAATCGCAACCGTACGGTATTGCGAACAAACTGTGGTAAACAAAGACCGAACAGGGCGCTAGCTCGGACACGGTCATGGGACAAGCTCGGCGTCTATAAATTCTCTCACCCTCCCTCTTCACGCCGCGGCTAGACACTCAAAATTGCTGCCTGCCGGTGGTCTGTTACACTTACACTCTCTAAAGCGTACGAAGAACGCTAGGCTTCTGAGTGAGTGTACTCGTGGTCACTCCGTGCTTAAGACATGCTGCCAGTAGCTCCAGCCATCATGCATCGTGAGCGTACCATGAGCCTTTATCCCCGATTCTGCAGAAGCCGTCCTTCAGAATTCAGTATGTCCCGCTCGTGTCAACCGAGGAATGCCGTATAATACAGTTTAGCTCCTTGCCGATTGGGCGAGTCGCGTCTTGTCTTTCCACGACCTTCCGAAGCCGGTATTTCTTATATATGTTATCGTCCTGTCCTATGGCAGCCTGCCATAATCACTTGCCTCGCCCTCATCGCAATGATGCTAGCACCCTCGTCATCTGTACTTGCTATCTTTGCCATCCTGGTCGTCATCGTACATCTTGTCTATAAGCGCAGGTGGCTCAACAGGTTACGAGGCTGCACGCTTCCCCCCGGACCTCGCAGATTGCCAATTGTCGG
>JAXQGX010000660.1:0-12606 GCA_037040455.1 Irpex sp. P115-07
GGCCTATACATACTTGACAGGGTACACTCGTGGAGGGTGTTGAAGTCGGTGGCTGGCTCTTATCACATCGACCCACCTGAACGGCACAATGTACCCGTTCAACTAAAAGTTGGATACGACAATAGGGCTATAGACAACATGAGACAAGTATAAAAGGTGAGGACGTGACTTACAGCCCCTCCAGCATCTGCCGAAGCCCACACTTAGAAACAACCACTCGATATCCATCACCATGCAATTCACTATCCACCTCACTTTCCTCGCAATGTTGGCCTTGGTCAATGGCGCGATTTTGGAGAGTAGGGAACCAGGTCAGTCGCGTCTTCTCTGCCAGAGAGCATAGTCTAACTTGGTATAACCAGTCACAAACGCGCTCGGACAACTTGCAAGGGACGTTCAACAGGTTGCACCGCCCTGCACATGCACATGCGACCCCCGCCCCTGTGGCTGTGTCTGCAGCTGAACGTCGAGCGCAATACCTCAGAGTCTGGGCATTGGTGGTGAGTCCTAGTGTTCAGAATATATCAGAAGTGATTCTTATAGGCTCACATCTTGCGTAGGTACCTAGTCCGAGACCCTTCAAGCGGAGTTGTTGTTCAAGGCGACTGCTGTGGGCAGCGGGAGAATCGAAGTTTGCATAGCTATTTGAGTTGTAGAATTGAAGCCGTTACTTGATGAAACATATTTCTTATTTACGGTGCCCCTTGAGACAGATTATGTTAGGATTAACTTACCAGTTAGAGCATTAAGTGCTGCATCACAATTCTGAGCCAAGAAGTCCCGCGTGAATCGTGATCAACAGTCGCGGCCTGTGAAGTAAGAGGATTGTTGCAGGTCGGGGCGCTAAGTTATCGTATACAACATTTCCAGCTTTGATTTGTGAAGGCGGAATTTGAATGAAGAAAGGACGGTCATAGCCGAGAGAGTGACCAGCTGGACGAGCGTGAGGTCAAAAGTTGCCGTAAGCGGCGATAAAGCAGCATCATGATCCAGCGTTTCTCTTTATGTAATCCGGTGTCCAAGCTTGTACTTATCCTGCTCGAATCACGCTGGGGATTTTGAGTCGGATTAGAATCGACCAATAACCTCCAAGTCCAATGGCGTCGATGAACACAAACAGAGGACCAATCGAATATGTTTTCGATAAGTATGGCTTCTTGCAGCAACACTTCCAACTCCTAGTCGATCTGTACTACTACCGTGGCTGCGCCGGTGGTCGTTTGGTAAGTGCATTGGTAGATGGATCATCAGCAGAAGCCTCCCTCGTGATCTACTAGCTGTACCAAATGATGATACAGGCATGATCTAACTCCTCAGTATAGGCTTGTACATATGATACATCACCCAAACGCTGCAGGCAAGGACACACTTAATCATGGAGATAACCAAGAAGTTGATCATGGCCTTTCCCAGTCATTGATTCGGGGAAATTTCAACAACGATGCTATCACAATGAGCGTCATGAAATCACCTCGTTCCGCTGATCAACATTGAGAGCTTCCAGGAACGGTATGAAGAATGAAGGTGAGCACGGTACCGGCCTGTTTAGACCTTGTAACTGCCAACTTACCTGATGAAATGACAGTCCTATTTATATCGAGGAGTTGGACGCTTCTCTCTTATCTTACGGGTGATGTCTCTGGGTGGCTAAAGGACCATCTTAAAAGACGTATGTAAAGGTTCGAGTATCAGTGAATTCAATTCACAGACCCCTTCACATTCCACCTAGTCAAACAGTATGGCTGCGAATATGTTCGAGCCCGCCATTCACAAGGCCATGCAGAGGTAAGTCTACCATTAAATCGTTTTCCAAACGGGTAAACATACTCAACAGACGGCGTGTACTTTTCGAACAGCCGTGTCAATAAATCTGCGGCATATTCTAGACTCGGTGAACGCACACATATTCGTTGAATATTGGGATAGTACTGACCTAGCCGTTTCTATCAGCTCTGCTGACATACGATCTCATCCTGAGCGCATCTCGCGAGAAGGAGTTGATCTGGCAACAGAAATTCCGTCTCTCATCTGTCATCTACTTCTTTCTGCGGTACCCCGTCATCGCTTTCCAAGTATTCAACGCGTTCATTAGCCATACCTCAGAGTACGAGGTGCGTAGTGCCCTTGTACTCCTTTACGTCGACCTGGAACTCACCGTTGACCGACTGTGTTTTGTAGTGCGTTGTTTTCGTGATTGTCACAAGCAAACATTTATTAACGAATAACTACGCTGGTGTGTGAGCACAGCTGCGATGTAGTATACCGTGCTACTTGGGCACTCTCCATCATCGTCACAAGGGTGGCCATCACTGGTGAGTCATGCCCTTCATCGCAGGAACAGTAACATAATTCAGTTTCCAACAGCGTCCTTCATGCTACGAGTGTACGCGATCATGGGCCTGTCGCGTAAAGCTTTCATCGTGGCTGCATTATTGGGTATGGTCGGTGCTTCTACTATTGGCCTTGATGCGGTATGGATGGTTTGCTGGGTGATGCACTTGTTTCTTATGTTGCCTATCACTAGTGGCAAGACGTTCAAGTCTCATGTTCCACAGTATCGAACCCTTTGTAAGTCGTCGATCCCTTCCTCCTATCGTATATTCATTAATTTAAATCTTTGGAATAAAGATGTAAGGATAGGTTTTGCCACTGGAGGCGCCCATCACATCTTTAACGAAAATACGCGTGCTTTTTCTAGCTACTGTCCTTACTTTCTTCTTGCTGGCTGCCTTCGATGCACTTACTACAAGTGTCTTGGCCTTTTATGCTATCAAAGTCTTCTCTACGAGCGGACTGAAAGCATATTGGGATCGTGGCCTCATCACGTCTCTTCTACTGAGCCAAGGTGCGTCTATATTACGTGAAACGTGGTGTAAACAATGACTGACAAACAGTCATGGCAGGCTTGATCTATTTCATGTACGCACAGAGACAGCTAAGTCATTTTGAGCCCCAACTAATTGCCCATACTCCTTGCAGTGTAGTAACAGTGGTTCAGATATTGGTCATTGTACTGTACTACGTAAGTCATTCCAATGACACGACAATACTCGAAGCGGTACTTACCGACTATTGCAGCTTCCGCAGGTCAGTTTGCCTGATACATAGAGGTATTGCTATGATCTGACACGCTCATTTGTTCCGGCAAACAGGGCGTGTATAGCCAGCTTCTCAACAACTATGCCCTCCTGTAAGTAGCCGATAATTGCAGCCCACGAGAATGCTACTAATTATATATACCTGCCAGACTTTCCTCCATTCTTCTGTCCAGATTCCTCCTGGACTTGCGCGAAATGTACCTGAAACCCGAGACATCTACCATGTCTACCCTATCTCAAGGGGCCGCCACACTGACCAACGTCGACTTCTGCAACGGCCAGTTATCTCGCATCGAGCGACAGCTTGCAACTTCGTCGGTCGTCCGAGACTTCCAGGATCCTGTGGTTGGCAACGACCGATTGTGTGCTAACGTGAAGGGTATATCCATGGACGACCTGTCTGAACCACGGCAAGCTAAGTTTGAGAGTGAAGATGTTTAGGGTTACGTAGTTGCTACGAGCTGGACGATGCATAGTATACGTGTATACGTGTAGTCTGATGAATCCTAAATTGACATCACACTTGCTTCGGAGCAATATATGGGGACGTGTAGAGTAGCAGCAATCAGACATTGGGAGTATTTAGTGGGAGTGCAAAAGCATGAGTTTTAGACGTGCTACGATACAAAAGCATTACACATGCGAGGATATCTAGATGATACATAGTGGGTATGCTTAGTCGAATAGACCGAAGCCCTGGAACAAATCAAATTTAGTAACGTGGCGTATTGTTTGGAAATCCAAGACTTACCATGTCGTCATCCTCCTCCTCTTCCTCCTCCTTCTTCTCCTCAGCAGCGGGGGCGGCCTCGGCAGCAGCAGCCTCAGCAGCGGGAGCAGCTGCGACGGCGAAGGCCTCGGGGTTGGCAAGGTACTCCTTGACCTATGTAAAGATGGTAGTTAGCATTATGATACGAAAGCACACGATAGATGATCCTCAGTGAAAGAATGAAGTCGGCATGCGTCGATGAGACACTCAGCATTTTCAGTGTATAAAATGTGTGCATCGTAGGAAAAGGGAAAGCGCAAAGGAAACTTACCTTCTCGGCACCCTCGAAGGTGTACTCGGTGGCGATAGAGACGGCCAGCAAGTTCTTGTAGGCGTTGACGAGGGAGTGAGTAACGGACACCAAGGTGGGGTAGTTGATGGCCAAGGAGATAGCAGCAATGGTAGTGATACCGCTCGTGAAGCGGTCGAGGAGCTCCTTCTCCGAGACGTCGAGGACGGCAGGGGAGAAGACGTTGCCGTTGTCGAAGATCTGGACAACGCTCATACCGTAGGTGAACGGAGAGATATTGAGCAAGTTCAACAACGTAGCCTCGGAAGCTCCGACACGGGTGCCAGCGTGGACGACCTTGACGTCGGACACGATTTCAATGGTACCACGAGCGATCTTGGTGGGAATACCGAGAGCCTGGAAGAAAGAGGTCTTGCCGGGTTCCATTCCGGTGTTGCCGGCGGGGATGGTGACGTCCAAGGGAGCGAGGGCACCAGCACGAGCGGGAGCAGCGACCTTGTTGGCGGTGATCAAGTCACGGATCTCCTTGAGGTCGGACGAGGTGAAGACGAAACCGATGTTGCCGCGGACGTGAGGAAGGAGCTTCTCGAATTGGGGGTACTCGTTGAGGATGGTACGGAGAGCACGGCGGACCATGGTGTTCTTGCCCATGACGACGACAGCCTTGCCACGGAGAGCGACACGGATCTGATGCATCTGGTTTGAACCGACATTGTCGACGTTAACGACGAAGATCGAGGCTGGTATGACGCGTTAGACTTGGTCTAGCATGAGTTATGAGTGCTACGTACGATGCTTGGCGACAAGCTCCTTCAGCTTCTGGAAGTAGAGTTCCTTCTGCGCGCGAGTGGCACCCATTGTTGATGTTTTGACTATGTCGACGTTCTGTAAGAGCACGATGGGCAGATAACTGGATAGACTTACAAGTGTGTTGACTGGTGAAGTGAAGTGATGCAGTGCCTCCCTATTGACCTCTGGAACCATAGTTCGTCAGAGTCGTGTCGCATAACGAGCAGACGTTACTCACCGACCTGTCGTGCCAATGGATTTTTCAAGGCAACTGTGTCAGGAACGTTAGCGTTGAGCTGGGACCTCTGCTCACTGTCGCGCGTCGGGTGTGGAATCTGTGGCGTGCAGTACCAAATTTAAGGTTCAACGAGGGAGCGCCCAGCGGCCGATGTCGGTCATCACCTGGATCATTATGATCCGGACGCCCTCCGTCCCGAATCCAGCCCGTAGTAGGCGCTGATGAGCGAACGACCTTTCCCTCGTGCTCTGGAACAAAGTTGGCTGAAGCTCGACTTTTGGCCTGCCGCTGTGCCTCCAACGTCAAGAACTTGGCGAACAACGCTGCGGACGGTGTGGTCAACTCGGACAACGACGTAAAGAGGTCTCTCAGCGCGCGTCGGGTACGCCGCAGGCTGTCGCACGCGTACAGCGCACGACACGCGCACTCTGCCCTCTAGACGTTCATGCAATGGAATGTTGCGATGGTGTCTGTCGACCGTCCGAACCAAGGGCGGGCGCAGATATGCCTTGTCCAACGTCGCACGGTGCGTGCAACGCCAGATAACATTCGTTGCTGTTACTTATATTGGACTGTAGCTCCGCATCCACCGTGCAACTTGCCTTTCAGCTAAACGGTAGCACTGGCGAACGTTCAGCAACCGCTGTACAGGAAGCCTTACCACCATTCGCGAGCTATGCTGGCCATCCTAGCCTCTCATTAGCCATAACTCTGCCAGAAGAGCCCACTCTGATGGCCATCGTGGAAGAAGGTTCACCGACCCTCCCTACTACCTCTACCGCTTCGGGAAGATGGAGCACTCATCGGCTTGAAACCGTACAATCTTGCTGCTCCAAGCAACCATTGGTCGCCGGACCACTCACCCCGAACCCGCCAGGTCACCATTCTCGGGCAGACTCTCCTTCAGCTTTAACGAAGCTCAAGCAACTTCTCTCAGCAATGACATCTGATGCCGCCCACACAACACTACCTATACCCACACCTAATGCCTTGCTCTCTCTATACCACACAACAAAAGCTAATTCTCAACTACCTAACTTCACCCCCGCGGAACTGAGCTCGTTGATTGCTCTTTTTGGCAGCTTGTCGCTTTCTACTCCAGGGCGACCATATAGCTCTATCTATGCACATCCTTGGACCACGCGCATCCACAACAAACGGCCCTGTTCGACGTTCTGGCCACTACTTATACAGCTAGAAGCGGATAAACGTGACCTGGAACAGACCCTCTGTGACTCGGACTACTTCTGGTTTATGCATGCTCATCTAGCACAAGACGTAGCAAAGAGAGATACCGACTCAGCTGGTGCGTATTCCCCTCTCGCTCTCTATGACCTGTTTGCTAATCTATCTTTGTCAGAGCAAAGATCACTCGGGTTCCGCTCTGCAACCAATCACTATCGCGCTATTTGTCAGGCCTCACCACACCCGGAGATACATGTGCCCTTTCTTCAGATGCTATTGAAGCAACCTAGCGGATACGTCGAGGCTGCCAGTGTTATCTCGGAGTTGATGGAACGGTTTCCAACTATACACCCTTCGGTCCTCGACTGTCTATGGCATGTTGTACTAGAAGGAGCAGCATCTCTCCCGACTTCCTCCCGGTCTCAGCTACTCCGGGCGTTCCACTCAAGGCTGGCTGCCAACTCCGAGGACGTCCCAAAGCACCCTGCGGTATTGGAGGAGGCTCATGCGAAGGTCCCAACTGACGTCACTCCACTATTCACAACCGAGGAGGTGGTCAGGGCTCTGGTAGACGTACTGTGTGGCGCAGCTACCAGACTTGACAGCCGACTACGAGCTTGTGCAACTCATATCCTCGCAACTTCATTCCAAGTAGACTCAGACGATACATCCTCTGTCAACGTTACTTGGAGCAATCTCGTGCTCCTAGCACTAGCCAACCGACCCTCGACGAGCACCACGCACAATTCTCTACATTTCTACCCATCCGAATGGCAAGTTATATGCGTACTCGCACAGCTGGAACGCTTATTGCATGGGGATGCCGGTCGTCAGTACGCCGGCGCACCTTCCTCACTCAATAGAGACGCGGTGCAGAAGATCGTTGGGTCTTTGTGGACTCAGTGGCTTAATGTTAAAGGTTCAGAGTCTCCGGCACCTTCCGACCTTGAGTGGGCGGTCCTCGGTTCGTTCTTGTATGTCGCTGGACGTACCCACGATGAACGCATTCTTGCTCTCTGCCACGATTATCTCGATGGGCGGCTCACTGCTGCGTCCAGCGCGGGGGAACAGCTTGAGGCAATTCCTCAGCAACTACTCGCGGAGTATGCCTCAGCGGTGTTGTCGTGCGGAGGTTCGCTTTCGGACGTGTGTCAATGGATGGTTCGGACGACTGAGGATCCCAGCTCGGTGGTGCACTACATAGTGGCTCGTATCGCTCCTACACATCCTCTACTGGCTCACGAACTCCGCATCACATCGAAGGACGCAGGCATCTCCGTGTACGAGAAAGACGTCATAGAGATAGGACAGCAGTTGGCCAACCATGGATACCTTGACTATGCGGTGGAATACGTGCGAGATTCTTCCTTGGCGCTGTCGGCACGCACGGAGATTCTCGAGGTGGTGATACGGACATTTGCAGAGTCTCCTCGAGACCCTCGGCATGCAAATCACTGGGATGCACTTTGCGACGCTGTCTTGGAGATCCTACCTCTGGACTCGGCCGGTTCCACTCGTGCCATGGTTACAGCACTGTTGCTTGCGCTGTTAGATCAGGGCAAAGTATCCCATGCAATTCCGATCGTCTCGTCCGCTATCGAGCTCCCAAACGACTATCTTTCGCCTGCCGACCTCCAGAAGATCGTCGTTCTGCTCGTTCGGCACCGTCAGTTTGAATTGGCTGATTCACTCTGCAAGCGGCTCGCGAGAAATGGGGATGTCGACCCTGCTTGGTACGAAAAGGTCGTGGAAGAAATGGCTCGTGGTGGTGCCCATCACGTTGCAAGTCGAGTCGCTGAGCGTCTGCCTCCGTCGTCCTCTCCATCCCAGAAGATGCTTCGCGCGACCAAATACCGAGTAGAAACCCCTACAACGACCTCGACCCTCAAAGTGCAGTCTATCCTCTCTCGCTCAGATCACGACGACGCCAGCGCTCTGCTTGGTGTGCAGATGCTTGTGTCGGCAAAGCGTATGAAGGCAGCTCGAGAGTTTTTCGAACGCGAGCAACACCACTTAACTCCGTCTGGTCGCACAGCGGTGGGTAACGCACTCATCCATGGATACTTTATGCGAACGCCTCACAGCATACAAGTCGCCCTTCGCGTGCTCAAGGATCTCTCGGTCAATCACCAGTTCGTACCGGACCGCGTGACGATGAACATCTTGGTGAAAGGGCTGCTCCAGTGGACGGAGAAGTTGGACAAGCAGGGTGTGCGGACTCTGTTCGATCGGCTCATCTTGTCTGGCTACCCCACCGGCAAACTATATCGTCGTGGAGACGCTCCTCCGTTCAACTCTACAGCAGAGGCGGGCCAGGAAGGGCAAGAGGCTGCGATGGCGTTACCGAAGGTGACGACACCGATATCGTTTAAGAAGCATGTGAGGCCGTTGTATAAGATGTTCATCAAGGGGATGTATGTCAGGGGGGATGTGCATGGGGCTAGGAAGGTTGTGGGGATTTTGAAGGCTGCGCAGGAGGATTGGGAGGAGAGGAAAAGGAAGAGAGATCGAGAGCGGAGAGTGTGATTTGGCTGGGGTTTTATAGCTGAGAGTTGCTTCATGTAGGCGTTGTGTGCTGGTATACTTAGATGAAATAGAGACTATAAACACTCGTACCAGAGCTACATTTCTCATCTTTTCTTCGAGAACAGAGGCCGTGAAGGTAGAAGAGCAAACCCTAACCTCAGGCTGGAGATGAAATGTCCACTGATTAGATTGACTCGCGTCTGTTCCTTCCTTCCACTCATGAGCACAGCTCCTACTCCGTTGCACCTTCTTCGTACTCACCTTGCAGCTGTCAATTGTCTATCCTTCTCTTCTGATAACGAACGACTGTACTCGGCTGATGCAAACGGGCAAGTCGTGGTGAGCTCAACGCGCTCTTTGCGTCCGTTAGCGCAGTGGAAAGCACACACCAACAGTATACTTGGTGTGCAAGAATGGGAGAGGCAGGTTATCACGTACGTATTCTCCGAGCTACTGACTATCTTAAGTTTACTCAACCTTGAAACAGGCATGGACGAGACAATAAACTGCATGTGTGGAAATTGTCTACCCCCGACTCGGACACCAGGGTGGGAGACTCGGCCACAACGTCTGAGACTTTGAACCCTGTTCTAGCGTATTCTATGGATGTCAACGCATTGAACTATTGCCGTTTCTCTCTACTACCTCTACCATCTCGAGAGCCAGAAGAAGTAGGCACGCGTGCATTGATTGCCGTTCCCAACCTAGTCGAATCTCATCT
Organism: Irpex sp. P115-07; assembly: GCA_037040455.1. NCBI lineage: Eukaryota > Fungi > Basidiomycota > Agaricomycetes > Polyporales > Irpicaceae > Irpex > Irpex sp. P115-07. The sequence goes on from JAXQGX010000660.1 coordinate 9,577, forward strand.
AGTCAGTTTGCTAATTCGACTATAATACGCTTATTGTGACCCTCATAAAAGGCAGATTTATGGGAACTCCCTTCTCGTGACAGAATACACGCGGCCATCGGCAAAGCGAGCATGCCTGAACTCTCCGACGGTCGAGGAGTCAATCCCATAGGCATTATCATGTCTATGCATCTGTATGAAGCCCAACATGAGAACGCGTCGGATCGTAGCCAGCTGCGGCTTCTATGTAGCTACGAGAACGGCAGTGTCATGTGCTGGGGCTATTCGAACCGAGAAAAGGCGAAATCGGTGGAGGGCGTCGGGTGGGAGTTGCTTTGGAATGTGAAGCTGCACGTTGAATCGGGTGAGCTACACTTCCATTGTCGAAAAGCCATACATCGCTCATGCATATCGTTGCAGTTATGGCTATGGCTGTGTCAAGAGATAACCGTATTGCTCTGACGGTGTCAGCAGATCATCTCATAGGACGGTACGATCTAGCGGTACACATCCCAAATCCACTTTGGCCCGTCAACTTGCTGATAATCACCTGTCGTAGAATTGCAATGCCTCCAACGTTAACGAGACGTGCACAATACATCGCACGAAATATCCTGGAAACGCCTCTATCGCTATACGAGATGACGGCAGAGTATGCGCCGTGGGAGGATGGGATGGAAAGTACGTCGTCTGCCCCATAATCTTCGAGGCTACGCGCATAGCAAGCGATATATATGCAGTCGGCGTTGCGGGAAGGGTTCCCAATGCCGTCCGCCTACATTCACATTGCTTCATGCGTCTTCTCCATTATTTTCTACCCTTGATAGCTACTAATACGGTTGTTGTGTGTTGTCAGAGTGAGATTGTACTCCACAAAATCGTTAAAACCACTCGGTACACTGGACTATCACAAGAAGAGTAGCCAGGCCGTCGCTTTTGCACGATCTCTTTGTGGTACAATAAGTGAGGCCGCTGACGAGGAAGATGCCGATTTTGAAGACGAGATGTCGCAAGCTGAGAAAGAAGAGCGTAGTCGATGGCTAGCCGTTGGTAGTCAAGACTCTCGTGTGTCGCTGTGGCAGTTAATCTCCTTCGAGAAGAAATGATGATACTATGCATTGACCATTTGTTGCAGTAAAGTGAATACTGGAGTATCTCGTTCCCTACGTCTATTACTCGACCGACGACCCTTCCTGCAAAGCCGCTTGAACAACAATCGTAGAGAAAGCTGTCCCGGTGCCACATTCGTGGAAGAGACGGATCATATACGGGCGCTCCGAAGATGCTACTCCCGGAGTACTCGTCAACTATTCGGACACTACCGGTCGCCATACTACCACCTCATTCGAGTAGGCAAATCCTGATCCATTCAGTTTTCGAGAGTTCAACCATTTGATCTCAGTGTGATAGGCTCCCTCAAGAGAGTTCGCTAATCGTTTTACGTCCTGTCTGTGACGACAATGTATCTCAGTTGCCGAAGCATGTGTTCAAATATGCTGCGCGCCAAGTAGCTGAAGAGAGATGTCCGAGTTACCATGTAGGCAATGCTCAATGCTCATGCAGCGGTGAGAAGATTCTATCTTACTTGCCCCGACACCTTACTCATATATTGCATTCTGAGGATATGGTGACTTTGATTTTTACCATTAACTCACGAGCAACCTTTATTCCTCAGTACCAGCCATACAGAGGCTGGTTTACGAGCCTAAAACGACCTTAGCCCTTCTTGGATTTATAGCACGCAACCGACAAAGCGTCTCCATAGCTGCCAGCGACTGGGTGTGACGCTGAGTCGGAGGGGTTCCAACACCGTGCCCGTTCGCAGCTACGGAGATCCTGATTGTGCAGTTGTCGCATATGCTAAACTCTTGCTCCTCATGGCCAGATGCACAGTACGGGCGATAGGTGAGAGAGGAGTATGCGAGAGTTTCTGTTTCCGTCATGAACAGCCACTGACGCGTATCTGAACACGTAGATCTACATGCGCCCGACTTCTTGGTTTATATTGGTCGCGTTTTACGGTGGTTTTCAACCTCGTCTAAACTGAGTCATCGTTTACTGCGGTCCTACACGCTCACTCTTTTGCCTCAATTCCAACAACCGACGATGTTCCAGCATTGTCGCCTTTCAGATTTCCGACATTATGTACTCGCGGTTCGGATGCTAGCAGACCTTGAATATGTTGCCGCTCACGTGAAGACAAATGTCTCGCTTATTCAAAGAGGTATATAGGCCAAACCGCTACGCTGTTGAACAAGACGTCTCCAGAGCACCCGAAGGTCGACACTTTCTCTTTTACGGTTCGCGAGTCCACTGTGATAAGATGTCAGCCCCATCCCAAGAAATCGCCACGGACATCGCAGAGTTACAAACGTTGTAAGATTGCATTTTCCTCAGAGCTCGGGATGCGTTGATGATTAAGGGATACCCTTCTTTAGTTTGCTTGATACGCGAATCGTAGTAGCTGCAGCAGGTGAAGTCACTTCGTGGTCGGATGCGGCAGCTGAAGTGCGTGCTGATATACAGCTCCTTTGCTAGCGCTGTACTATTACGAATGGTTGGTAACAATCGAGCAGGAAGTTAGTCATATTTGGACCCGAAAATGGACGCTCTCTACGTGGATTTTTGCTGTCAACCGATATGCAACACTCTGGCTTGTCCTTCTACAAATGCTCCCGGCGCCGAACAAGATTGTGAGTACCCTTGTTTCACTAAATTGGACCATAATTCCGACGAAGGCTTCCTTACAGAGGTAATCGCCACACATCATTATTCCCATTAGTTTTTGACCTGTATTGCAGCTGCTCATCGGAAATTCGATTGGAGCAAGTATGCGATATCCTGCAACTTTTGTCCTCATCGTGTGTGTACCGTCCTCCGTATCAGCTTTTTGACACTTAACTCACTCGTCTTTCAGTATTCTCGGGCGTGCGAGCGTTTGCATTATGCGATCGAAACATCTTCGTGTTTCTGATCGTCTTCGGTCTCAGTTCAGTTCCAGTGTTCGCCAACGTGGTCAGTGCGACATATTTATATTTCAGAACAAACGGG
>JAXQGX010000661.1:0-12592 GCA_037040455.1 Irpex sp. P115-07
GGCAAGTGTGAAGCGAGAGGGCACAGAGATCTAGAGGCGAGCGGGAAATGTCACATAGAGTCACGCGTGTGACAGTACCGTAGAGCCGACTCTACATAGAGTCGACTCTACGCGTAGAGTCTCGAGTTCCGGAACGTCCTCCAACTTCGATCGCTTGTCCAAGACGACCTTCAAGTACTCACTGTTATGAATGTTACTATCAGTCAATGCTCCGCCTCTACTCACAGACCTGAACTCCACCCAAATTAACGGCTCATTGCAATAATGGTATGTGAATGTTGCAAAGTCACGAAACATTGCCAGTGGTACTTAGTGTTCCTGATCGTTGAAACCATATGGCGGGCCCCCTTTGACCAGCGACTGCCATGTTCTCTCTAACAGGCGGGCTGTTGGCTCTGCTGACCCTTTCTGCTTGGACGAATGTATTCAACCACGTCGGGGCAAGCGGCTGGCATGTTCAACAGTCATTTCGGGCATCTCAGAGTCCCAGCCACAGTGAAGCTAGCTCAGGGCTGTTTGTGCCCCTCGGAGATCTTCATACAGTAGCCAAGACGGAGTTTTCGACGTTGCGACATCCGCTATTTCCGAACTATGGAGTACGCATCAAGGAGTCGGGGTTTTGTGACGGAACTGTCAGGTGCGTACCAGAATGATCTTTGGCTATCGAAAGCTTAATTCTGACGAACATATGATACAGGTCATACACCGGTTATATCGACGTAGAAGCGCGTCACTTATTCTTCTACTTCTTCGAGAGCAGAAGTGACCCGGATAGAGATGATGTCATCTTCTGGACAAACGGTGGCCCAGGGGGTTCGTCCTCTCTGGGCATGCTCATGGAGCTTGGTACGTCAAGTCATTGACGCGAGTATTGGCCACATTTCTCACTAATTATGACAATATACAGGCCCGTGCAGTGTAACGAGCCCAGACAACTACACGTTCAATCCTTATTCATGGAACGAGAATGCGAATCTCTTCTTCATAGACCAGCCGGTCGGCGTGGGTTTCTCCTACGCAGACCACGAGGAGTACGTCGTGAGTAAATAGCATTGAAGGACGTTCATTATATATCCCAGTTGAACTCACCATGCGTATTCTATTTTGCGCAGGGCACGACCGAAGAAGCAGCGAAAGACGTTGCTGCGTTTGTCGCCATATTCTTCGAACACTTTTCCAAGTTCAAGGGACGTGCATTCCACATGGCTGGTGAATCTTATGGTGTGAGTTACCTTTTAGCATCCATATCATTCACTCCCGGCTGAGTGATACGTTGTAGGGACGATACATCCCTGCCTACGCTTCATACGTATACGACCAGAACGCGAAACTTATCGCGGCAGGTGCTGCACCGATCAATCTAACATCCATCATGATTGGTAAGTATGTGTGTATATGTGCGGTTTTTCTCACAATTCTGACTCCATGTGTATTACGACAGCTAATGGCTGCTCTGATCATCTTACCATGATACCATCGTACTACGACATGGAATGCAAGGCTGGGATTGTCGCCCCGGTGCTGGATATTAAGTGCGTGGTCTCTACAATTTCGTTCTCATGTCTCTATTGCTAAACATGTGGAGACAACAGTACGTGTGTTGCGATCAAACGTGCAGTACGTCGATGGTACCTAGTCCTATCAGTCCTTTCCGTTCATGACCACACTTGAGTAGCTTCCTCGTTGCCAGAAGTGGCTCAAAGAATCATGTTATGATACAACCGACAGCATCAGTTGTAAAGCAGCACTGAACTTCTGCTCCACAACGGTTCAGGCTCCGTTCTTCACAAGTGGTAAGCTTCCACACTCGTCTCCTCACCAAAACTCGCGTAGTGCTCACTAAACCTGCTTCAGACGTGAACCCCTATGATATCAGTAAACCATGGTACGTCCTACGCCAAAAGCTACATGCATTTTCTTACGGTGACTTACTACAGTGACGGCCCCATATCCGAAACCCTTTGTTACCCCATCGTCAAAGACATAATCTCCTTCCTCAACAAACGCCATATTCAGGCAGCTCTCGGAGTCGACGCTGATTATTTCTCGGGCCGTAACTTCTCTGGGTGGAGTGACGACATCAATGCACGGTTTGGCCAGAACCTGGACTCCGTCTTCCCGTCGCCGTATTATATTGCTGCTCTTCTTGAACGTGGAATTCGTGCTTTGGTCTATGCTGGAGCGAATGATTGGATATGTAATTGGGTATGTTTGTTTTATTCCTCCATTCGACTCGTGGGTGTATACTCAAGCATTTATTTGCAGATTGGCAACCAGAATATGCTCTTTAATCTCGAGTGGACTGGCTCAGACGCGTTCAGAGCTTCACCGTCCAAGCAATGGACGGTTGATGGAGAGGTTGCGGGATTGACGCGTACTGCGGGGAAGCTGACGTTTGTGACCGTCGACGGTGCAGGGCATATGGTACGTTTCCGCCATTTTGTATCTTGGAAAGAGTAACGGTGATAACTGCTTTGATATACTAGGTGCCGCACGATAAACCGAAAGAGGCTCTTGAGCTGATTAGAAGGTGGCTTGCGGTCGAGGACATCTAGCCTACATAGGGAGAGTGTGTATACTGTCATGTTACTTTCCAGAGATATAGTGAATAGAGCCTTTCATTACTTACTGTAACTATTGGTGGCCATTGAATGCGCAGAGTGAGTCAGCCTGAGGAAGTCGGGCCGCCAATTCCTATATTTGGCCCAACTACGCATCAATTATGTTAGAGTCGGTTTGAACTTCGAAGAGAACCTTGAACAGAACTATCATGCAAGTAAATACACATCACCGACATTCCGACACCCTCCGTCAGTCGACGAGACATATCGCGTGCGTGAGTGCTGCGGGCAGGGCTGATAGAGCTCGGAGTTATCTAGGCACCAATCCTGTCGTACACATTGCAGCCATGTCGGACAGCAGGCACACCACAAGGCATTCACCTCGTCAACCACCACCGTCTTGAGCCCTCGCTATGCGGCTGTGGGCATCCGTCTTCGCTGCTTGCTTCGTTGCAGCTGTCCGTGTAAGTGCGACGCTGCAGGATGTGTTCTCCACAGGCTATAGCACAGGACTCGAGAGTGCCTTTGACTTCTCGCCCTTGGGATCTCTGGACACGCTCTCCTCGGAAGAATTCACAACATTGAGGCATCCATTGGTACCGGATTATGGGATGAGGGTGAAGAAGAGCAAGGAATTTTGCGATGGAAATGTCAAGTGAGTGTTGAATAGTATGCTTGGAAACCGTTCACGGACTCACTTTGAGCAATGGATCGAAGTGTATATACAGGTTACATCGACATTGCTACCAGACACCTGTTCTTCTATTTCTTTGAGAGCAGACGGGATCCCAAGAATGATGATGTGATATTCTGGACGAACGGAGGGTCAGGGTGTAGTGTGATTATGGGACTGTTCATGGAGAGCGGTGCGTATCACTGGCTACGTCTGATTTCGCGCTCGTCCACTGAATATTTCACAATGCGCTGTAGGGCCTTGCAGAGTCACAGGAGCGAACGAGACAACGTTCCACCCATATTCATGGAACGAGGTTGCCAATGTGTTCTACATCGACCAGCCTATCGGAGCTGGGTTCTCCTACGCAGACTTCGGGGAATACGTCGTGAGTATCGTGTTCAGCTTGCCGATGTACATGCATTCATATGCAGATCTTACACGTAGAGCACGACGGAAGAAGCTGCATGCGACATCGGCGCATTCGTCTTTATGTTCTTTTCGCACTTCGTGACGTTCGAAGGAAGGGCCTTTCATATGGTGGGAGAGTCTTATGGGGTGAATTCTCTACCTTTACGCGTGCAACCACCGTGTCATTAATTCAGTACACCCCCAGGTGCGAGCAGTACCTGCGTACGCTTCATATATCATAGACCAGAACAAACGGCTCGTGGAAGCTGGCGCAACCCCAATCAATCTGAAGTCCGTAATGCTAGGTACGAGCACACGCACATAACTTAGAATACAGTGCAGACTGAGGACGTCCTCTTAGGAAATGGATGCAGCGACTGGTCAGAGATGATACCTTCGCTTTACGACATGCAATGCAAGCATCAGTCCATCCCACCAGTGAACGACATCAGGCATGTATCTCTTTCTCTCCGAAAGCGATATACGCTGAATGAATCAACTGCTACAAAGCACATGTGTTTCTTTGAAGCGTATTGTGAGTCTCGACCATTATTGATTTTTCATGGAAGTGACTGCTAACAACGGCTGCTCTAGCTCCCGCGGTGTGAAAAGTGGCTGAAGGAAGCATGCTACGATACCTCGGATGCGATCAGTTGTCAGGCAGCGTACGACTTTTGCTGGCAGCTAGCTCGAGCGTATCAGAAAACAGGTCATTTCTATGGACTCCCGTATTGCCTATCCTGCGTACTAAACGGTATTTATGGATGCAGACCGCAACCTGTTCGATATCACTAAGAAATGGTAATTCTCACTGTTTGTGTACTGGGTCAATTTGCTAAAGTGAACATCCACAAAGTGATAAAGGCTACCTACGAAACATGTGTTACCCCGAAACCCAGTGCGCCCTTCCTTATCCCGAAGTTTTCCAATCTGACTGTGCATCTATAGAAACATCTCCGCATACCTCTCTCAGCCCTCCATCCAACACAAACTAGGCGTCGACCAATACCCCGGCAAGCCACAGAATGTCACGGAATGCAATGAAGACATGCTAGCACGGTTCAGTGCGCATCTGAACCATGCGTTTCCGACGTGGTACTATATCGAACAACTCCTTGAGAGGGGTGTGAGGGCGCTTGTGTACGCTGGGGATGTCGATTTTGCGTGCAACTGGGTCAGTATTCAGCCTCCTATTAGTTGATTTATATAAAGGCTGACGATGTTCGTTTCTTTATGAATGGTCGAATAGGTCGGGAACGAACGTATGACACTGAAATTGGAGTGGCCCGGACAAGACTCGTTCGCGTCGAAACCGCTGAGAGGATGGAACGTCACATCCAATTCTGGCAATAGCACGCACGAAGCTGGCCTTACGCGTAGCGCAGGGCCTCTGACGTTCGCTACGATACACGGCGGTGGGCATATGGTAGGTGCAACGTGGGCTTAAACAGAAGACGTCGGCTAATTACGACTGTAGGCTGCATACGATCGGCCTGTGGAGAGTCTCGAGATGCTGAAGCGGTGGCTTTCTGGAGTGGAGTTGTAAGGTGTTGGAGAATGTTGGTATGTATGCTAGTGAGAAGGTCGAAGTACATGTACCGGTGAGCACCCTGCAGTGTTACGGCTTTGGGGACTGTGTCTGAACGATCTGCAATGCAGCTTTATATTCATAGGTGACCTTGGCGCATGTACAATACACACGCGTTTTAACGAACTCCGTTCTGGATCTATGGACCCGTCGAACCTTTTTGTGCAAAAATTACAAGTCCTCACCGGCAAGCCACCGTTTTATCAGTTCCAAACTCTCAAGAGGTCGGTCGTACGGTGTCTGGTGAGTTTTCGAAAAATTCAGCGTTCGTGCCTCCTACCCGAAAGAAAGAAAAAAAGAACAGAGGAAACTGACCATATGCCCGCCACCATGTACGGTAGCATACGTAAGAGGACCAACACTGCGTGTCAGACCTGCCTCGTACGTCTTGAGGTCGCCCGAGTCAGACGTGACGTTCCAACCACGAAGAGGCTGAGAGGCGAATTCCTCCTGTCCATGCCACTGAAGCTTGAGGGTCATGCGTTCGTTCCCGATCTGAGTAACCATGAGCAAGTTGGCAACCCCATCCCGTCCACTTATCGAAGCGTCCGAGTCAAGAGCTCACCCAGTTGCATATCCAATCTACGTCTCCCACATAAACCAGTACTTTGACGCCTCGTTCGAGTAACTGTTCGATGTATATCACCGTTGGGAACATATTATCCAGCACAGCTCCAAAACGGTTGGCCACGTCCATATTGCATCCTGCGAATGTTTCGGGTTTGCTGGGGTATTGGTCTACGCCGAGTTTTTGTTGGATGGAGGGTTGAGAGAGGTACAAGGAGATATTCCTGCGTGGATGATAGTCGTTAATACTTGTGGTGTGTAAGAAATAGAGGTTGTATGAGGACGTACTTGGTTGCTGGGTAGCAAAGAGTATCTTCGTAGTCTCCCTCGCTTTCGATAACGGAGTTCAGTGAGTGCTATTACAAACACAGAAACAGGGGATGGGTCTTACCATCTCTTGGTAATATCATACGGATTATATCCTGTATAAAAGCACCCGTATTAGCTCTACCAGGTCGTTCTGTATGACTGGGATAAAGCTACTGACCCGTCGCATCGTACGCATATGCTAACTGTGAGCAAAAGTCATATGCAGCCTTACAGTTAATCGGGTCGGTGGTATCATAGCATGCTTCTTGCAACCACGTCTTGCAGCGAGGAAGCTGGACCATGCCAGAACAATCGTTGTCAGTGATGCGTGGTGTGGTAGTACATATGGACTCACTCACCATACGCTTTAGAGATACACAAGTGCTGGAAAACGGTCCAGTCCATTGAACACACATTTACGGAGTATACGGATCAGCAAACGCACCTAATGTCGATAACAGGCGGAGCGGAATGATGTTCACAAGCAACATTGTAGAAGGAGGGCAACATCGTCGACCAGTCGCTGCACCCATTCGCTACCAGGCAAGTCCATCAACATTCAATCCATATCACCAGGTTCAGAGACCTATAGCGCATCGTGCACTTACCTAGGATGATCGACTTCAAATTGATGGATGTCTTGCCCACCTCGGCGAGCCGCGTGTTCTGGTCCATGATATACGCCGCGTACGCCGGTACTGCTCGACCCTACATATACGTCAATATGAACTTGGGATGGAGGATATCCGTGAGAGGGGACTTACACCGTAAGACTCGCCTGCAATGTGGAACGGTCTGCCCTGGAACGACGTGAAGTGTTCAAAGAACAGGAGCATGAACGCGCCGATGTCGCGTGCCGCTTCCTCTGTCGTGCTCTATCTCAGTGTGGTCAGCTCAAGTTTCGTGGTAGATAGGCAAGCAATGTATATGAGGGTTAATCACTTACGACATACTCCCCGAACTCTGCGTACGAGAACCCAGTGCCGATGGGCTGGTCTATATAGAAGATATTGGCGACTTCGTTCCAGGAATACGGATGGAACGTAGTTTCGTTCGCCCCCGTCACTCTGCACGGTCCTATCACGATAACACTCGTGAGTACATGAAAGCAACAGAGTACGTGCATGAGTCTGTGGAGGACATACCGTTCTCCATGAACAACCCCACAGATGAGCTGCACCCAGGTCCTCCATTCGTCCAGAATATGACATCGTCTGTGCTCGGGTCGCGCCTGCTTTCGAAGAAGTAGAAGAAGAGGTGTCGGGCGGCGATGTCGATGTAGCCTGTATACGCACTTTAAACAAGTCGTATCTCGTTCAACAATGTCCCTTCTATCCGCAGTGTGAGTTGTAACACTCACTTTACACCCCCATCACAAAACTCCCTGCTCTTCTTAACTCTCACTCCATACCCCGGTACAAGCGGATGCCGCAAGCTCGTGTACACCTCCTCCGAGAGCGCGTCCAAGGACCCGAAAGCAGAGAAGTCGAATACGTTCGCCTCGTCGCCGTATGTGGCACTACTACCAAAGAAAGCCTGCTGTTGGCTTTGCGCACTTACGCTGAGCAAGGTTGTGGACAGAGCGACAATGGCCGTCCACAGCATCGTGGTACTTCAAGTTGGCGGAGGGAGGGAGAGGAATAAGATGCAGCCAGTGGTTCGTGGTGAACTTGAAGTCTTGTGTCCAGGCTTTAAGTTGACATATCAACGAACTTCGGGTTCGCAACCGCAACTCATATCAGTGACTCCTTTGAATAGCGTTTAGATTAGACTCAGTGCCCAGTCATATGCGCTTCATTTTATCTCCAGGTTCTCCACAATCACGCGTATATGAACGGCACCGTTGAGGATCGTCCGATGGCAGCTATAGCAGATGTGCAAGCGTATGATGATTTCTGGATTTTGTCTGCTTATACCTACTAAGTTAACCAGAGCCACAGTTTGATGCGAAAACTCGAAACGTACCGAGAGACGTTCGCAGAGAGCACCCACACTCGATAACGGCCACATTTATGGCAGTATTGAGTGGTGCTAAGATCCCGTTGTAGATGGTGGTTCAAGTTCAAGCTCGCGTTTGGGTCACAGTATACTACGCCGTCAATTCAAATCCTTCGTTATCACAGTAATATTCCACGACATAATACAGTCTTCATCAAACGGATGCTCGAATATAACATGATATTGCATTCGTAGCGTAATCTAAAAAAAAACCCTCGAATGTCCGAGTCAGAAACCCCTGCTCTCCGAGGCAACCATCTCACGCCTAGCACGGGATCGTTGACGTTCTCTGCCATACATCTTAGTTCCATGCAGGCTTGAGCGAAATATGTTGGCTGATTTCGACTGCATGTTACATACAACTGGCCTGTGGAGTTTCGAGGCGTTGGTACTGGGGCTACAAGGAGCGGAAGTGTACGAGTTTCTTCCTGCGAGTGGCCGGGATAGTGTAGTTGAGCACTGGGCACCATACGCAGCTACAAATCTTGACCAGCAAGCCACCGTTTAATCAACTCCAAACTCTCAAGAGGTCGGTCGTACGGTGTCTGACAAGTATTCAACAACACAGAGTCAGCGTCCAGTCTCACCAAAAGGATCAGAAATAAAATTGGAAATACAGACCATATGACCGCCACCGTGTACAGTAGCAAAGGTAAGAGGCCCAGCACTGCGCGTGAGCCCAGCCTCGTACGTCCTCGGGTCACCAGAGTTGGACGTGACGTTCCACCCACGAAGAGGCTGCGAGGCGAATTCCTCTTGTCCGTGCCATGATAGCTTGAGCGTCATGCGTTCGTTGCCGATCTACGACATCGTACATGAGCGCAAGGTTTCAACTAGACGAGTGCGAAGGGGAATACTCACCCAGTTACATATCCAATCTACGTCTCCCGCATAAACTAACACCTTGACGCCTCGTTCGAGTAACTGCTCGATGTAGATTTCCGCGGGGAAGATGTTATCTAACGAAGCTCCGAATCGCTGGACGACGTCTAGGTTGCACCCTACGAATCGTGCCGGTTTGCCGGGGTATTGGTCTACACCCAATTTCTGTTGGATAGAGGGTTGGGAGAGGTATGTGGAGATGTGTCTGAAAAGAGTAAATATGGGAGTGGTCATCACTCAGGCTCGTGGCGCGGAGGCGATGAATGGGGAATCATACCTTTTTGTGGGGTAGCAAGGGTTGTCTCCGTAATCGCCATCGCTGTATGCAGACCGGTGAGAGGCGGGACACAAGTTATGAGATGAATCCTACCATTTCTGAGTGATGTCAAACGGGTTGTAACCTGAGAATAAGTATGAGCGTTCAGACTTGTGCTGACAGCCAAGTAATTTACCCGTGTCTTCGTATGCAGTGGCCAGCTGTGCGCAAAAGTCATATGCGGCCTTGCAGCTGATGGCGTCGGTTGTATCATAGCATGCTTCTTGTAGCCAGGTCTTGCATCGAGGGAGCTGTAGCATATCAGAATAGCAGAGGTAATGAACGGTTTAAAAGCAAACACATATGGATTCATGATGCAAAGACTCACCATGCGTTTAAGAGCCACACATGTACTTTTGAGAAACAGTCAGTATATTAAACGCACACGTGCAAGTTTACAGCTAGGTTCAAAACGTTGGGCCACTCGCCAGAGCAATACACACAGGCTGTGTGACCCAACGTTTTAAACCTAGCCTCTGGGAAACGACAAGCACACCTTATATCGATGACAGGCGGAGCAGAGTGGTGCTCACAACTAGCGTCATACAACGAAGGCAACATCACCGATACGTCGGTGCATCCATTCGCTACGAAGACAGTGCGTCAATGTTCAATCCCAATCATCAGATTCTGAGAACTGCAGCTCACCTAGGATGATGGACTTTAAGTTGATCGGTGTCGCACCCACCTCAGCGAGTCGTTTGTTCTGGTCGACGATATACGCCGCGTACGTGGGTACTGCCCGGCCCTACGTAGGAGTCATCGTGAACTTGTGTATGCGGAAGGGGAGGTTAACGAAGAGAGAGGACATACACCGTAAGACTCGCCCGCCATATGGAACGCTCTCCCCTTGAAAGAAGTAAAGTGTTCAAAGAACAAGAGCATGAATGCCCCGATGTCGCGTGCCGCTTCTTCTGTCGTGCTCTACGGGTAGTGTCAGTCGTGCTTTGGAACAAGCAACGGGAAATGAGAACGCTACTCACGACGTACTCCCCGAACTCTGCGTACGAGAACCCCGTACCGATAGGCTGATCGATGTAGAACACATTTGCAACTTCGTTCCACGAGTATGGGTGGAACGTGGTCTCGTTCGGGCCTATCACTCTGCATGGTCCTGTCACATCAACTCTCTTCAGTCAACCGTCAACAAAATCGAAAGGAAAACGATCAGGAAGAGTAGCCGTAGAAGACAAACACACCGTGCTCCATGAACAACCCCACAGACGAACTACACCCAGGCCCTCCATTCGTCCAAAATATGACATCGTCCGTGGTGGGGTCGCGTCTGCTTTCGAAGAAGTAGAAGAAGAGGTGGCGGGCTGCGATGTCTATGTAGCCTGTATACGCACTGTTCCAACTTATTCAACAACGCCACGATGTACAAGTATATTGTGAATGCACTCACTTAACACCCCCATCACAAACCCCACTCTTCTTAACTCTCAACCCATACCCCGGGACAAGCGGATGTCTCAAACTGGTGTACACGTCCTCGGAGAGCGCGTCCAGAGACCCGAAAGCGGAGAAGTCGAATATGTTCGTCTCGTCTCCGTACGTGCTGGAGAAAGCTTGTTGTTGAGGTTGAGTTGCGCGTACGCGTGCGCTTAGGAAGATGGAGGATAGCGCGACAATGGCTGTCCAGAGCATCTTCACAAACAGTAGAGGGATAAGACGTGGTGGATGGTGGGTGTTCAAGCCATAAGGACTTCAGGCTCGCAACCGCAGCTCATGGCATTTATGTTAGACTCGGAGTACAGCGCCTGGCCATATGCACTTTGGCTTTATCTCCAGGCTCTCGATCGTCATGCATCATGAGCTGTGCCTAAAGTATGACGGTGAAGATCGACCGGCTGATGAATCCAAGTTGGACAACGTACTGTATCGAGAGACGTCCTCCTGCAGAGAGCATGGATGTTCGACGAATGGTCATACTTACAGCAAGTAGTGCTATCAACTAAAGGACAAGACCCAGTAGATGGTGGTGGTTCGAGATACAGTGCACCACACAGCGTCAACTCAAATCTCTGACCACAACAGCAAACCACAACACACACGTCCTCAAACGAATGCTCGAAAACATATTGCATTAGTAGTGTAATCCTCAAACACTCAAATGTCTCTCTCCCTCTTTCTCTCCCTGCGTGTACAAATCCCAAATGCAACTTTTACCCACTACACTCAACCCTCAAACGTGATGCTCGCACCAAACTTGTGCGCAGGTCCCGAGGGGACAGCCTCGTTCAAGCGGTTAGTGTCAAGAGCGAGACCGAACGAGGCACGGACGCCAGGGCGCAGAGCCTGGGTGTACCCGAGGCCGAGGACACCGCTGTTGTTGATCTTGGCCTTGACGAAGGCTGCGGAGTCGAGGTACCTGCATATACCCATTAAACTCACGCTAGGAAGAAGAGACTAAAAAGACTACGTACGACTTGACGCCAACCTCCAAGTTGACACCCTGGGTGGTAGCCTTAGTGTCGTAAATAGCCTTGGCACCAGCCTCGACGTCAGCCGAGACGCGGTGGTAGTACGAGGCGGAGAAGGTGTTGAGGTTGTTCAGGGCCTGGAGGGTCACGGCGTACTCGGGTGCGGAGAAGCCGGCGGCGGCGGCGTAGCGGGTGACCTTGCCCTCCGTCACGTTGTAGGCGGCCTCGGCACCGAGGAGGAAGCCGTCACGGCCGATGACGGTGTCGGCGGTGAGAGTTGGGCCCTACGACGCGCATTCAAGAGGTAAGAAACGCGTTTTTTTTCGAGGTGAGGTGAAAAATGGGAGTGAGAGTGCGTACCTTGAACAAGTCCAAGACGGCACGGGTGTGCAGACCGGGCTGCTTGTACACCGAGGTGAGGGCGGCGGACTTGGCGCTACCGTTACCAGCGAGGGTGGTGTTCAAATCGAACTTCAATCCCTTTGCGAGGTGGTTCTCTGCCTCGAGGGTGGTGCGGACGAGGTTGGAGGTGGTCCATGCCTGGGTGAGGGTGACGCCGTGAGGCTTGTTGGAGTATTTTGCCTCGATGTCACCGTCGATGGCCTGGGTCTTGTCGTTGTTCTTGCCCGAGACCTTGAAGGCGACGTTGGAGGGGGTGGAGGTCTTGACCTCGAGCTGGACGAACCCGAAGGGGTAGTCGCGGGCGAGCAAGTCGTTGGAGGACTTGCCGAGATCCTACAAAAACGTGTTACGCGTCGATTTTTAGCTGATGATCGCTGTGCAGGATGACGACGAGCTTACCTTCCAGGACGGGGGTACGGGCTGAGGGAGAGACATGGTGGATGGTATGTGCGTGACGTTGAG
>JAXQGX010000662.1:0-13031 GCA_037040455.1 Irpex sp. P115-07
CTTGACGATGAGCCATACATACCATTCGCTTTGTGGGACAAACTCAGCAAGGAAGGCAAGATAACGCGGTGGGAAAGTAATGAAGAGTATCTAAACCGAATCAGGAAAGCTCAGCAGGACTTGGTTCTGGATTTGACGGAGGATATAGGAATTTGAGGGGCAACACGCACGACGATAATGACACGCAATGGTAGTTTCATAGTGTTGTGGTATTAGGTGTGACTCGCAGGAGAGTGCAGCCAACTGTAGGTAAACGTGGTGTAGGACGATGATTAAGGTTTACATATGGTATGTCGTATGGAGTGTATCGTATGGATTGTGTCGCATGGAGGATATCGAACAATTGACGCGTATGATAGGTGTCGCATAAAGGTGTCGTTAAAGTGTCATGTCTTGTCGTCGTATCCATCTTCAACGGACGTTCCTCGGCTTGATGCTCTTCAGTATTTGGTCGTATCGCCTCAACAGAAGTCGATCGACCCAACCGTCCTTCGGGAAGTGCTTGTCCCACTGGTTGTGCAGATGCACCGAGAATATTTTGCCCAAGACTTCATCCAGTCCACCGTGTTCCTCGCGTCCCATACCCATGGTCCATGCTCCGTTCTTCGGATCGGGCAGGAAGGGGTCAGGCAGTCGGTTGTCCAAACGACACGATCGACCATCGGAGAAGCAGAATGGGAGAACTTTGAAGGGAGCTATTCCAGCCTCGAGAAGACGCCGCCATAGCTTAAGGTAGAGTGTCGCACCCCAGTCGGTTGTGCCTGTTCGAGGGGAAGAACCTGTTGCCATGATATGGAAGGCTTCGCATAGATATGGTGAGTGTTTGTGAAAGTTCATGAGTGCGCCGTTAAAAGGAACGTAAATCTTGTCTGTATGTCGAGGAAAGGGGGTGAGCGAGCTAGTAAAACACGGCGAGCCATTTTCTGAGCTTACCGTAACAGTCCCACTGGGTAACAAACTCGTGCTCTAGTAGGGGATACAGATCCCTGGTGAGTAGTGAATCCATGTCGACCCATATTCCGCCGTACGTCCACAGTACTAGAAGCCGTATGAGGTCCCCATCTACCCACGCCTTCCGATCCTTGACCCAGAGTAGTTCGCTATCCTGCAGCGACGTCCCCTTCGAGAGTACTTTTAGGTCAACCAGCTTAACTGTGAAGGCATCAGGGTATCGCATCATCCATTTTCGCACTATGCTGTTCTGGGCAAGGTCCCCATTAGACCAAAGGATAAGATGTGTTGTCTCTAGGTTTTGCGTGGCAAAGAAAGACTTGATCATCCACTCTTGTCGCTCGCCAAACGGGACCAGATCGTTGCGCCAGTAGGTATGGTATTGTGTTCGTTCTTGGGGAGGTATCCATTGACGGGGTGAGGGCGCGTGAACGTGAGGGATAGTACCAGCAAAGTTGTAACAGTCCATGCCCATGCGCATCGGTAGCCCAGAGTGCACTTCTATCCTTTCTGTACTTTGAAGAGAAAGTGTTGCGTTGTATGCGGGAGAGATTCGGTGCGGGTCAAAGCAGCCAGACAGAGGGTGCAGAGTCTCTACTTCGTCGCGTATCCAGCTGCGAGAGTAGAACGAGATTTCAACATGAGGCTGCCATAGAAGATAGAAGAGGTATCCAGTGAAGAGTAATGTCGGAAATATTATCTTGGAGTATTGAAACAGGCGTCGCCTCCAGAATAGTCGCCATGCCCAACTTGAATAGTAAGTGTTCGGTCCCCGATTTCTGTGCCACCTACGAGCAGTAGGGAGAACAGATCAGTTCACAGAGCATCACATCCCTCGGGGAAAAGGAATACTGCGGGACTTACTGAGGTAGATGCCCCTTCTCCTCCCTCCACATCGTTATGAGTTGACCACCAAAGATTGCACGCCCCCTCGCCGGAAACGACACCCAAGCTCGCAAAGAAGATAAAGGAGTGAAAAAAGCCGAAGGACGGCTAGAACACAGCGCACGAGCAGAGCATACGAAACCGAGCCAGGCGACGAGGAAGTCGAGTTGAACCCTAGAAGTCGACGTCCCGCGACAGTACTTACTTACCGCATATAGTAGCAACACCTCTCCGGCCGTTACAGCGTCTCGCAACGTTAACATGCATCGCGCATCATGGGCAAAACCTGCGTGATAACAAACATTCAGTCTACACTGGCTATCGAGTAACAATACAGCAGAACAAAGGGGTCCAACATGAAGAGACAGGCGCAATAAACGAGGCGTATCGCTAGATATACTCAAACACGTGCAGTAAAATGGAGAGAGAAGAGAAACAGACATCGAAAACGACAGCGAATACGCCCCAAAATGTGGTAACTCGAGTTGGGAGGGTCCGGGCGGAGATGCGAGGTCGAGAGAGAAAGATAGAATACAGAAGAACCCCTTTGTTTGGTGATTGAAAACCGTCATGGCCAGATGTAGATGCCTGTTTGTAGCTGCGCACGGCCCTACCCCCCTCCACGCTCTCCTCTTCTTCCAGACATGTCTCCCGATGAGACATCCTGTATCATCCACGGCTAAAATAAATCACCGTGCGACGGGGACGCCCCCACGATACGCTCCCTGGGGATACGCTCCGCGAGGTTGGGCCGGCTGGGCAGCAACGGCTGCTCCATTCGGGCGTCCTTGGGGTAGTGTAGCACTCTGGTAAACGACCTGAGATGCTGCCTGGGGCTGAGGCGGAGGCGGGGGGCCCATCCTCTGTTGCTGCGGCTGAGCTTGGGCCTGCTTAGCTTTCTGTGCCTGTTGCTGTTCGCTCGAATCATTGATCGCGCCAGGGGCGACATAGAGACCTTTGTCAATTTGCTGAGGAATGGGCTGGATTTCTGTGCCGAGCTCATTCTCAATGCGATAGAGGTTGAACCTGTCTTCGTAGGTGACGAGGTTGATAGCGAGACCCAAGTGACCGAAACGTCCTGAACGACCGATACGATGGAGGTATGTCTCCGAGTTCTTGGGGAAATCAAAGTTGATGACGACATTCACCGCCTGGATATCGATACCACGGGTGAGGAGATCCGAGCACACCAAGTTTCGGCATACACCCTTGCGGAAGTCGTGGAAAACACGGTTACGATGCGATTGAAGCATCTTGGCATGAGAGTAGAAGCAGGAATATCCTAGTTCCGTAACCTTCTTCGCTAAAAGCTCTACTCGGTTCGTCGAGTTGCAGAAAATGATGGACTGGTTGATTTGCAACTGCAGCAGATGAGATAAGCGACAGAGATAACCTGGAGTACGAGTTGAACTACCTTTGAGAAGAGGGTGTTCAGACAGTGAACCTTCTGTCGCTCTTCAACGTAGGCGTAATATTGTGTAACACCACGGAGGGTGAGTTCGTCCATGAGATTGATCTCGTACGGGGACTCCATGTGCTTATCCTAATAAACGAGCGGTTAGGCACTATTACCGCTGGCAATAAAATAAGGCCGTATACCTTGAAGTCCTTGACGATCAAGGGAAATGTTGCGCTAAAAAGCATAACCTGACGATCCTTTGGCATATAGCTGAGCAATTGCTCCATAACGGGGGAGAACTCTGGCGACAACAGCTTGTCTGCCTCGTCCATAACGAAGACAGGGCATTCGCTCAAGTCCGCCACGTTCTTGCCAGCGAGATCAAGTATACGACCTGGTGTTCCGACTAGTACATGGACGGTCTCGGATAGACGGATAATGTCATCCTTGAGTGTTGTGCCTCCAGTCGTCACCATGACCTGTACACCCATGTGCTTGCCGAGGATCTTGCAGACCTGTGCTGTTTGTAGTGCCAGCTCACGAGTAGGAACGAGTAGGAGGGCTTGGATGCGGTTCTTGTTTATGTCAATCTGTTGGAGGGAGGGGATGACGAAGGCAGCGGTCTTGCCAGTGCCGTTTTTGGCTCGGGCAAGGATGTCGCGTTTGGTAAGGGCGATAGGGATGGCTTCTTCTTGGATGGGAGAGGGGCGTTCGTAGCCGGCTTCAAATATGCCCATGAGGAGTTCGCGTCGTAGGTGCATGTGTTCGAATTCGATACCCTTGGTCGCCGTAACATCTTCGGTCTGGGGGCGACTGTCTTTTGGTGGTGGTTGCAGAGAAGATTTCCAGTTCTCGCCGCTGGATAGTGGATTCAACATTAAAATTAGGATATTATGAAACAAATCACATACGCTGTGGACGACGAAGGACGTGCTTGCGGTTGTGACATGGTAATTGAGTATAATCTGAGTTGAGTGTTGGGCGGGTGATGAGGTGTTGGTCAGGCGTGTTAAGGGGCTGTAAGTCGGATGAGTGTGAATACAGTGAGCTTGTTGTTGAGAGTAGCGCGCTAGATGGTTCCCAGTCTGAGGGGTGCGAATGAGAAGGACTTTCTGGTGGTCGTCTGGGTCGAGGTCAAAGGCAAGAGGCGAAGAGGCGCCCGTGTCCAACTACAAGCCACTGGCGGACGAGACGCTGGCGACGCTCTTCTGTCCTATCGTCCTCATCTACCGTATAACATGCATCATGAATAGAGAAACGAGTAGCGAATTCATTTTAGGTGATTCTTAGAGGTGTACATTCGTTTTGATAGCTTGCAGCGTTGCGTAAATACGCCCAATGACGATCGATACAGGAAAGCAACGGGATGATACGGGTGGACATAAACAACAAGCCGTTTTCATTGTTCAACACGTCCATGAGCCACAAGCCGGGAAAGTCTGAGCAGCACAATGGAGTTAGCACGCGAGGATTTGTAACAACGGAAGAAAGCTTACTTGAGGATAGATGGGCAGTACGCCGTTCCAAAAGTCGCAAGAATGATCAATGGCAACATGGTCCCCTGGCACAGCACCCTCCAAAGACGTCCCAAGAATAGCGAGAGACGTTCTGTCGTTCGGGTCGTACTTCTTCCAGCCAGGTGTCTGCGGTCCTTTGAAGGGATCTAAACCGAACCGATTCTGAATAAAACGGCCGTGAAACCAGCTCTTTGCATCAGCTTACCTTTAATAAAGTTCGTCCAAGCTTCGACCATAATATCCGAGATTCTTATCTCTTCCGGCGTCGCAGGTATGAACGGAGGGCTCAACACAATAAGCCTCCACTGTCCCATGACGAAGCGAATATCCTCGCCATGAAATGCCCCGATACTTCTTCCGAGCGAGTTCAGGTTGTCTGCCACCAGGTCGAACCGATATCTCCACACCGGAAGCCCTAGAGCGCGGGTACGTTCCGTGGCAAGATTGTGCACCAAACACAACATGTGTGCGTCTCGCCATATACCTGCTGAGGCGTTGAACCCAGAGGGGAAGGCTTTTGACGGCGTGGGGTAGAGCTTCTCAAGCTCAGTAAGGTTGGCCCATGGCATGTTCAAGTTGTTGCTCTTGCTAAAATCAGTGTACGCGATTAGAACAGCTCTAGCTGGGACGAGCTTCTCTTCACCTGTAAGCAGTGATATTTGGGTAATAGGCTGTGGGTTCCCCATTGACGATCAACGTTCCTTCGTTCTATAGTACTGTTTAGTGCAGAATCCGGCTGAAATACAGATACGTACCAGATTTGTACCACACAACAACGGTATACGAGCCGTGCGCCCCTCCCGAGTCAACTTTACGAAGCTAAACGGGACAATATTCAGCTAGGCATGCAGCTCAAGGTTTGAGATTTACGCTCACTCTTTGAAGATGGTGACATTATCCGTCACAGGCTGAAACTGTGTCCCCGTCGCAAGCAGAACGGTCTGCAAATCGACAGCCGACTTCGTCCTGAGGCAGTCGAGCAAGCCTTTTCCGGTCGGGCAGCTCATGTTACTCGCGATCTTACTGATCTGGTCATTGAGTGGCCACATTGGCTGCGAAGCTTTCAGCATGGTGAGTTCATAGCACAACTTTATGGCATACGCTTCACTTACTGTCTGCACTTTGCATTACAGCAGCTCGAATGATGGGGTCCTCGGCGAATGCAGTCATGTACTGGTTCGTCATTTCTACCTATACGCTTTAGCCTGTAAGCCGAGCATGGCGAAATAGCCCTCTTACCAGCTCCAACAGACTCGCCTAACAAAAGGCCATTAGTATGGGACAAACACTAGAAGTTATCATTTTACCTCCTAAGGTGATCTTGGTAGGGTCCCCACCGAACTGCTTTACATTGTCCCTCAGCCACTCTACCGCAGCACGCGTATCGAGCAAGCCAAAGTTCTGTGTCTCTCCCGCCTCTGCAATCTCTGCCGCATGCGGGTAACCCCAGAGGGAAAGGCGGTAGCCGAAATTTGCAAATACGATTCCCTAAGAATAAACGCATCCGCGTATCGCTCGGATAAGTAGGCTTGGTAGTACACTCACCTTGGCTGCGAGGAAGGAGCCATCGACCTTTGGATCAGATGCAGAGCCGCTGTCAAAGCCACCACCACTGGGACAGGTGAGCAGCCCAGACTTTGTGTGCATGGTTGACTCGACTCACTAGGCATATAGGTATACAGGGAGGTCGTGCACGCCTTCAGGGGCAATGACGTTGATCAACAAACAATCCTCACTTTGTACGGACGTCCCATTCCCGCCATTCGCACTGCAAGACACGCACATCAGCTAACCACCACTACAAACCTGACATCCATGAATACGTACCGTCCTTGCATGCAAGCCGCTCCATATGCAGAAGCGTTGATTACCTGCCCTGCTTTTACTTTCACAGGCTGAGGAGGTCTCCACCGGTTCTTGCCTGAAGTGTCGTCCGCATACGGCACGCCGAGCCACTTGTTCAGAGGTACAGAGGTCGTGTTTGCGTCCAGAAAGCCTTGGATAAGGCCAGATGTGGTCTTGACCAGTAGTTTATTGTCGGGTGTCGTAACGTTCCCCGAGTCTGCCAGAGCGACTGACAGCCATGGCAGTAAGGTGAGAGCAAACGATATACGCATCGTTCTGGCTCGACGGTGACGGTCTCCTCGTCGTTCGAGAATTTATCACCTATATAGCGGACAGATTTCGGGATGAGCTCGGAAGAAGCGACGGTTGGGACTACAATCTTCGAGGGAAGGACGTCTTGTGAGCATTGAATGTCCCTGTCGCAATGTATTCAAAAATATCCACAGGACGTTGAATCCCTCTAGGAGCGGTTTGTCGCCGTAAGATCTAGATCCACGATTGAGTTACGAAGACAACTGTAGGACATGAGTTGGATCTCTGGCGAATACATCGTCATGTGGTCGTCGAAGACCACAATAGTTCACCGAGTTGCGTTGTGGAGCTGGCGAGTATTGATGCCATTGAATGCTTCACCGCATCCCGACACAATCCTTCTAGAAGAGAACGGATGAAGCTGAATCCGGTCACCAGGCATAGGCGTTCAGTGGTTGAGGGATCCGGGTGAATATTGATTACACTATAAGTACACCTATTGAAACATGAACCACTTTCATGATGTCAGACGATAGACGCAGTAGAGTGTAGAGCGTTGTTGCTCACTTTCTATTGCATGCAATTGATGACCTCAGTCCACATCGGCATCGTCGACCGCATCCTCATACTCTCCCTCTTCTTCGCTATCCTCCTCATCCGTGTCCTGCAGAACCTCTATCGCAAGGCAGAAGAATACTTCGCCAAGTGGAGGTCCTTCAGAAGTGTTATCAGTGCGACGAGCGCCGCATACGAAGTTGACAGGGCGTCCATCCCAGAATTTCATCATGTCGAGGGTGAATCCCCCAGGTATCTTCAACTGCACTCCCGTCGGACTGAAGAGCAGGTAGTTGTAGCAGAAATCTGCAGTTATTAAGTCCTATTGTGAGGTTGATGGCGTGAACGGAAAGAATCATGTTGACGTTCAAACGTAAGCGTACCTTAGGACCGAACGTGACCAGCTTTCTATGATCTGCGGTCTTGAAGAACGCCCGTCTGCCCTCAGCTGTTCCAGATGAGTCCGTAGTGAACTCGGATGGCCGCGAGCCGCCCTCAAACGGTAACTTGGACGTGTCGTCGCCTGTCGGGTTGCTTGGAGGGAAACTTGCAGGTCTCTGTTCGTCGCCCCCAGCAGAATGCGTGAGATGCGTCATGGTGGAAATGAGGGGCGAAAGGGCCCAAGGTTTTGTCTGAGACTGTAGATCTTGCTCTAATGTAGGATCCACATATCTGTGACCAGCGGCAGTGATTAGTTACTAACTGAGGTGATGGGGTTCGGCTTACTTCATGAACCCAAGGATAGTACTAAACCCCCAAGGAATAGGTAAAGGTCGGTCAAACACGTTTCCAAATAATATGTCATCTGCGGAGTGTGGTTTCAAGAACCTGCCTGATGGACTAGAGATATTTAGACATAAGTTCACGGACAACTTAACGGCTCTCGCACCTTGGAATTGTATGCTCCAAGTGACATCTTTCCTCTGCTCAGTCTCAAAGTACGCGCTGTTCTGCACCTCTCCACTAGGGTCCGCAAACCCCTTGATGTAAACGGCCACCTGGCCTTCAAATGCTGCAGATGAAACGTCGACGCCTTTTGCAGTGTTTGCTTGAATTTCTTTCAGATTACTCAGAGATGGGCCTGCTAGGATACGAAGGCGGGGCATTGGTTGCAATGGAATGGATGCGAATGAAGGACCAGAAGTGAGAGAGTTACATGGCGCATCTTTGAGGCTTGTTGGACTTGAAGGAAGTCCTTGTCAAGCACAGTGACGTAGGGGTACGAATAATAAACCAGGGCGTCTGTTAAGTAATTAGGACGGCGTCACGTAACTTACTTTGCTTAACGCTACTTACTGTACTACCTACACTCACGAGTCAAGAACGAAGGCTTGTAAAGCAGAACTGATTACTCGAAATACCGACTTGTATGTGTTTTCGTGATTTGATCTATTTATCTAAACTAATATATGCTGCATCACACAGGCTCGCTCGAGTTCCGAGCACCCTAGGCTCGTGAACCAGCCTCTATATACCTCGTACCTCGGAATAGAGAGCACCCAACGCGTCTGAGGTTACTGCTTTGTGGTAGCTCCGTGGCGAGGCCGAGCTCTCCGCAATGCGTACCATCCCAAACGAACTACTCGATCTTATTTTTGATTGCCTTGGTGACAAGTCCGAGTCGCCCCGTCGTAAGCCGACCAAACACTGGCTTGCTTGCTCCCTGGAAATGGCGCAGCATCGCTCTTCCCCATCTGTTCTATGGCGTAGAATGCACGGGTAACAGACCAGCTGGACGCTCCGTTGACGCATACTCTCGTTTCTTCGCAGAAACACCGAGAATAGGGATCCACGTGCGGCTTCTCGTCCCAAGTGACATCGCACGGCTGGCCATTGCCTCGTTGAGTACCATCATCGGAAATCTTCCTCGTCTCTCGCACCTGAGGCTCTACGAAGTCGTCTTGGTCGATGGTCCCGGTAACTCGATCTGTCAGTCTCAAAACACACATGTGCTCGAAAGCATGCAATGCGACCAACTGGATTTTCTTTCGACAAGGAAGGGCGAGTCCAGCTTCTTCCAAGTCTTGGCGTTATTCTCCTGCATCGAATACTTGCATCTTATGGACCACTCCGTAGACGACACACCAGATGTGCTCTCCCTTCCGCGTCTCATGGACAAGGCCGTGGAGTCTTGCAACATCGGGAAGCTACAGATCGACGAATTGAGAATCGGACCTTCTGCGAAGATCACGTACTTTTACCCTACATTCCTCACTCGAATCCAGGCCACCCAACATCTCACCTCCCTAACGTTTGAAACTCGCTATGAGTTGCCTGCGTTGGAGCAGTTCAACGAATGTCTCTGCTCTACCGGTCGAACCCTCAAGTCCTTACATATCATGGCCGAGGAAGATTGGCCTAAATATTCGAATTTGTCTGTAAGATCGCCAGCCGAGGAAGATTGGCCTAAATATTTGAATTTGTCTGTAAGATCGCCAGGCAAGCATTGACCTTTCATTCATTCATTCATTTTTTCCTTTGACTCAAAAGTAACAAATCTTATAGACGTGTTCACCGACGTAACTCGCCGTGGGAATCGCCGCCTGTGTCAACTTAGAAGAGTTCACGCTTGTAACGGAAGTCTCGGGCGTCGGATACACCAAGGAAGCCGGCTGGCACGAAGTAAGCAACTGGATAGCCAGAACCAATCCCCCTGATGATTCTCCATTCAGGGCATGGCAGAGGATTGTGCTTATTCTCAACCTCTTAACTTCCCTTACCATTCATCATCTTCGCCTAGGGCTTCTTCTCGATGAATGCAACATGAAGGACGCCCACTCGCTGACGTGGCCTAAAATGAGACAAGCTCTCCGTCGGTTCACTAGTCTCAACGTGCTCGAAGTCATCGCGGAAGATTTGGACGACGCAGAATGGGATCAATGTGTCGCATATGAGTTGGAAGAGTTCAAACATGTTTTCAAGCGCGATCCAAACACTAGTTACTGCTTTTAGGAGAGATTCGAGGAGGTATTGCTAGATCATGTACCGGCTTCGCTCATTTTCCACCTGTCACTCTCCATCAAACAAGCTAATTAGCCTGACACGGAGTATTGCGGCCGCCAGGCTAGTTAGCCTGCCCTTCTGCCTATCCCACGCATGCCAGTTACGCCGTCTGTGTTTGGCAATCCCTCGCTTTCTACTTTATGAGGAAGTCACTCAGCTCGCAGCCAACAGCCTGTAGTCTCGGCGTGTCCCGCGCTTACCCCTTCATCACGGCAAGTGCGGCAAGTGCGGCTACTCCCGGCCAGAGCTATTCCTCGCCTTTCCCAACGTGCGGCTATTGTGTCCCCGACCTCGCGCTCATCGTTGACGGCGTCGTCGACGTGCCCCGCCCATTGTGGGCTTGTTTTTCAATGTATTGACTTCGTTTTTTTAATATAATCATTTGTTTTAATATTCACACCTATAGCACGTGATATGTATATACAAACTACCTAAGTACAAGCTTACATACCGCAGTGGCTGAGGCAGGAGGGCGGGAGGAGGGCGGGAGGAGGGCGGGAGGACGGCGGGAGGAGGGCGGGAGGACGGCGGGAGGGGCAAGGGCAGGGGGGACGAGTAACGTTGTTACCCCGGTCCCTGTCAATCACACCAGAGAACGCCGGGGAGGACAATAGCCGGTCGCCCAGTGATCTGGACTTAGAATCCAGACCGTGCACGTGGCCCGGCATAAATATGCCCGTATTCCCGCAAGCCTGTGCCACTGTAGTTAGCGCCTCAACGAAGATACTTGTGTGAGAGAGGATCCAGACCGTGCACATGGCCCGGCATAAGTATGCCCGAATTCCCGCAGGCCTGCACTGTAGTTAGCGCCTCATCGAAAATACCTGTGTGAGAGAGAATCCAGACCGTGCACGTGGCCCGGCATAAGTATGCCCGAATTCCCGCAGGCCTGTACCACTGTAGTGTGAGAATCGAGCGCCCGCCTTGTGGCGCAGGAATAAGATGATATCATCGTCTGCAGTTCAATTGTTGAAGTACGAGCAAGTGCTGCTTACGCGTGTAGATAGAAGCAATATAAACTGTAAAACAGTAACAACTACAGATGCATGACATATTGTACCATTCCTCCAATATCACCTTGTACCCCCTCGTCGTCTGAATTGCCAGCGTCGTCATCACTATCGACGTCTGTGGCCTTCTGCTTCCCATTGGATGCTGGACGCGGGGTATCTATGGGCGCGTCGTCGGTTCCAATCCGTTTGCCGCATGTCGTGGGACCGGAGTAGCCAGGGAGATCGTAGATTTGATAGATTCGATGAAGCAACATCTCGTTGATGTTGCTACGGTACTCCGTGAACTCTTTGACAGGCCCGTACATGGGCGAACCAGCTGCAGCAAGACGAGCCAGCGTTGACTTGAAATGCAGCTGCTCGTCTCGAATGCTCGTGTGCAGGCGGCGGAGTTCCACATGACAGCGCTCGATTTCTTCCCTCGCCCTTTCTAAACGATGCCGGCTTTTCAACAAGTTCCTGATTGCCGGCTGAACACAGCGCTTGTCACGGATGTCGTTCCGGGTGTCTTGAAGCAGGTGAAATTGCTCCAGGAACCCGTAATGCGATACAGCACTCCAATCAACGGGTGGTCGCGGAGGAACAAGTGCCGCTGCCGCCTTGTTGTACTTCTCGACCGCCTTCTTGATAGCTTTGCAGCGCGTTTGTAGGGATTTAGCGAGGTGTGTTCGCACGTCGTAGCCTGCGGTATGTTAGTGAGCTTTGAATGACATCATATTGAACGACATCATACTGATTTGGGAGAGATTGAGCTTATGGAGCTCAAACAAACGTTTGACGACCAGCTCCTGCAGATGGTAAAGCGCACGTCGATAAGTGCGTTCGTTCATGTACTTCAGCGCCTCGATGTAACGTGGATTTGCTGGCGTCCATCGATCCGACGCCGCGATGTCCATCTTGACTTCCAACTGGCTGACCTCGAGCAAAAGGCGATCGTGCTGTGCCTGTGCGTGACGGCGATCGACCTCCTTCTGAGAGCCCTTCAGATAGGCGTCGTCATATGTCATCTGGCTTGGATCTATAAACTCAAAGGAAAGCTCCGTCGTCTTCGAACGCTTGGCACTGAGTTCCTGGAGACGCTGCAGAAGCTCGACGTACGTCATCGCCTGGAGATCGTACTCTGGCTCGGTACCGAGCTGTGAGAAAAATTCCTGCTCCTCTTTCTCCCACTGATCCATGTCGGCGTATGTAACTCCGAGTTCCCGCATCGCATGTTCGAGCGCCTGCTGATCGCGTTGAAGAATTCCCTGCGCCTGCTCGTGGTTGTTCAGAATGAAGGTTCCAAGATTTTGGTACTTATCGTCATCCCAACCCGTGAAGTATGAGTCGATGTATAAGTGACGGCGATAAGGGGACGCGTAGCGTGTGACCGATGCGAGCTGATTGGATGCGCTGAATATCCGCTCCATCGTTTCGAGATCCTCGAGCCCGATGCCCTTGATTATGTTCGGATGGAATTTGAGTTGGCACAGGTAATTGTGGCTGTACCCGTGAAACGCGTTGACACAAAGACGCGACTTCTTGGCTTGATACAGCTTGTGACCGTTACCGGGTATTTTTAATTCCAACTTCGCGACTATATTTCTTTATTTTAGTATTTCCCGATTTAGATAC